>CAUYQG010018516.1:0-11313 GCA_963574415.1 Tarsius wallacei
CTTGAACTCCTGAGCTCAAGCAATCCTCCCACCTCGGCCTCTCAGAGTACTGGGGTTACAGATGTGAGCCACTACGCCAGGCTTCCGATTCACACGTCTTTCCAGCAAGTAGAAAAGGCACATCTCAGGAAGGCTGAGGCGGAAGGATCGCCGGAGCCCAACAGGTTGAGGCTGCGGTGGCCGGGAGCGTGCCACTGCCCTCCGGCCTGGGCGACAGAGTGAGACTCCAACTCAAAAAAAAAAAAAAGAAAAGGCACATCTCCACCTGTTGCCTAGTGGTGCTGCTGCCCTACCAGTTCAGAGTCATCAGGATCGCCGAATCAATCTGTACAGAAGTGACAGCTGACACCATTACTTGAGTGTTTCATTGCATTTCAAGCTCATAATTTATTTAAATTTAGTAGACAGCCAGGAAGCCAAGGTGTTGATCCAAAGGCCGTAAACAGCAGAGGTGACACAAACCTAATTCAAATGCAACAAGGTTAACAAACACAAGGCAGGCTGAAGGCAAGGACTCTTCAGCTTTCGGCAAAATAGTCTTTTATTTACTTAAGTTGCTAGCCTTCTTGTAAAGAAAATGCATAAAATGCATAAAAGACCAAAGAGGAAATGCTAAACATATATTGAAAATTATGTCTAAACGGGAATGTGAAATCATAAATGGTATAAGCAGCTTGGCTGTCTGGGAAGCCGATGCCCTTGTCACATATTTTTGGCTTTCAGGTTTAGGAGGGGCAAACATGCTGCCTGGGGATCAGCCGTGGCATGGCTGAAAAGCACTGTGACCGGGTCCTTATGGAGCATAGGATAATCCCTCCCAGGATTTTATAATCCTCCTTATTCCTGGGAACAGCTGAGTTTCTCAAAAAGTAAAAGCTGAAGTTTGGGCTTCAACTCTTCTGAACGGCAAAGAGAATAAAACGTTTGTGTGGTCGTGCAGCCCTTTCTGTTGTTTAGACAGACAATCTTAACACAGGCTGGAAGCCACTGGGCACAGGAGGAAGGGAAGTGCCTAAGTCATGGTGTTGGCACTGGAGTCCAAAACTGACTCCGGCTAGAAGGAAGAAAAGAGACAAAACAAATATGTTACACAGAAGGAAATCATTCCAGGAATGTCATACTGCAAGCTCCCAACTTCAGGGTTTTAAATGCTCGCAGTTTCTCTAACCATCTCACTGGTATAGTTGTGGAACACACAGGCACATATAAGGGGGGACCCCCCAAAAACTGTAATTTTGGAGGGGGAGAGCGGGTCCCTTGTAGTACATGCGTTCCCCCCAGGTAAGTGTTCTAAGAACCCGTCGGTATCAATGTACCAGCTAATGTTGCGAGAGGCTGCATTCGGCTTTAGTGAATTTTTTTTTTTTTGGAGATTCTTTCAACACGTTTGCCCATTTCGTGATGCGTGATTTACAAGCACACCTGCCCACATCATGTTGAGTGTTCAGCAGTTTCTGACCAAAAACAGCATGACCCCCGTGCCCCATGACCCACCCTATTCACCCGATCTCGCCCTCAGTGACTTTTTTTTGTTTGCCGGATGAAAAAAGTCCTCAAAGAGAAACATTTTGCCGATGTGGAAGAGATGAAACAAAAAAAGGCAGAAGCACTAAAAGGCATCAAAACTGATGAGTTCAAAAGCTGTTATGAGCAGCGGAAAAAGCATCTCGATCGGTGGATTGCATCAAACAGAGCATACTTTGAAGATGACTGAAGCTGAAACATGTAAGAACAGATACACAACTTTTTATAAATAAATTCTGGAGTTTTTGTTGTTGTTGTTATTGTTGTTGGCCTCTCGTATTTTCTTAAGAAAACCTTGGAAACACAGCAAGCCAACTTCTGCTGGAGGGATGGTTTGGCATTGGGCATGTTTCCGCGAATGCCTTCTGAACACCAAGCACTGAGAATGAGCAAGACGGTCTCTGCACCTGAGTTCAGGGAACAGTGGGAGAAGCAGGAAATTCAATGAGAACACTAACAGGGCATGGCAGGTGCAATGACAGAGGTGTGCTCAACACGCTTTGGGGCCCCAGAAGAAAGCAAACGGCCCCGAGTGCCACAGTCAGCCTCATGTACGCACAAGATTAATACCTCAGTTATAGATTAATGGGATCTCCCCATCTGACACCATTTTCTGTTTGCATTTTTAATCAAGGTTAAATGTATATACAGTGTCTGATGATGTAGCATGAGAACATGAATGTACTAATGCCATAGAACCGTATACCTACAAATGATTAACAAGGCCGGGCACGGTGGCTCACACCTGTAATCCCAGCACTTTGGGAGGTCTAGGCGGGAGGATCACTTGAGTCCAGGAATTTAAGAACAGCCTAGGCAATATAGCGAGACCTCATCTCTACAAAAAAATTTAAAAATTAGCCAGACGTGGTGTGGCACATGACTGTAGTCCCAGTTTCTCAGGTGGCTGAGGCGGAAGGATCGCCTGAGCCCAAGAGGTTGAGGCTGTGGTGAGCCATGATCAGTCATTGTGATTGTCATGATTATGCCATTGCACTCCAGCCTGGGCAACAGAGTGAGACCCTGACTCAAAAAAAATACAGAATGTTAACATGGTAAATTCTACATTACACATATTTTACCAAAATAATGCAAGTCCAAAAAAGTTTTTGATTTTCTACTACTCCCAAAAATATACGTACAATGAAAGACACAGATCTTAACTGCACTGTGAGACGAGTTTTGATAGATGTGTACACCCATGTAACCACCATCCAAAGCAAGACACAGTGTCTTCCCATCACTACCCAGGCCTCTTTCTAAGTTACTCCTCCTGACACCATGGTTAACTGAACTTCACACACAGTATGTGTTCTTGTTCGTTTGACTTATTTTCCTGAAAACGTTTTTGAGATTCAACCAGCGTTGAATGTATCAGTATCTCTTGTTTTAGCTGAACAGTATCCCGTTTTATGAATATATCAAAACGTATCATACCACTCTTCTGATAATGGACATTCTAGATAGTTCCGGGATTTTTAATGTTATGAATAAAGCTGCCACATAGAGTATTGGACACACCTTTTTTGTGGACATATGCTTTCCTCTCTTGAATAAATACCTAGAAGTAGAATTCCTTGGTTGTGAGGCAGACATATGCAGAATTTTCTAAGAAACTGCCAAAGGGTTTCCTGCAAGTGGCTATACCTGTTTACACTCCAGTCTCTCCCATCCTCACCAGCATTTGACACCATCAGTCTGTTTTATAAGGGATGGTGATGGCTCACTGAGCAGCATTCATGATGTGGAAAGAGGAAATAGTTCTCCATAGGACAGCATTATTAAGGACAGGGTCACTGGCTTCCTGGAGGGTTGCTCCCTCCCTCTAAGGCTGAAGGGTTTATAACCGGCTCAGCTATAGTTTAAATGAGGTTCATTTCACTTTTTTCTCTTTCTTTACTTTTCTTTTAATTGGTAAAGATTAGGGTCTCGTTATGTTGTCCAAGCTGATCTTGAACTCCTGCCCTCGAATATTCATTTGATGCCTGCCTTGGCCTTCCAAAGTGCTGGGATTAAAGGCATGGTCCACTGCATCCACCCCATTTATTTTCTTTTTTATCAGAGCACTTTCACACACTCTTTCACAGCCAATCCTGATCAAATCCTGGTGAGGAATTCAAACAGCTGGCAAAAGAGCAGCTCAGAGATATGGTAACAGGGCAGCCTCGCCATCCCAGCCTTCTGAGTAAATAGATGCTCCAAATCTGAGCATATCAGATGACCTGTTGTACATAAAAAGAAAACAAAGCCGGGCTCGGTGGCTCAGCCTGTAATCCCGCGCTTCGGGAGGCCGAGGTGAGTGGATTGCCCGAGCCCGCGGGTTCGAGACCCGCCTGGGCAACTTGGCGAGACCTCATCTCTACAATAAATAAATAAATAAATCAGCCAGGCATGGTAGCGCATGCCTGTAATTCCGGCTACTCGGAAGGCTGAGCCGGGAGGATCGCCGGAGCCCAGCAGGTCGAGGCTGCGGTGGCCGGGAGCGGCCACTGCACTCCAGTCTGGGCGACAGAGTGAGACTCCAACTCAAAAAAAAAGAAAGAAAACAAAAGTCAAACAACCAAACGATGCAAGTTGTGATAGAATCGTGCTAGACTTGGTGGTTTCCTACTACACACCCCTTTCTCACTCGCGGGCTGCACTGCAGAAGTCGAGATGAATGGGCAACCCCCAGCACTGAAGGAGGTGTGTCCCAAGGACCCAGGAGGCGACCTGTGCCATGTGGAGAGACTCCAGGCTCTGTGGACAGAGAGAAGCTGTGTGTCCTCACATGCTGCACACAACACAGCTGAGACAATGCCATTTGGTGAGCGAGGGTCTTCCAACAGGGGGTGCCCTCCCAGATTTCTCTTCCGTGTTTGGGGGTGTCCGGGAAGAGCAAACACTCCAATACCGGTAAACTATCCACCCTCTTAACTGGGCCCTTTGTGGCCTCCTTTTCTTCTCGAGAGGACCTTATGTAGCTTTTCAAGTCAGGTGGCAATTCTGGACACATCTCTGTGCTCCAGGACATCTGACATTCATGTGGGAACCGATCAGACAGTCACAGGGCCATCTTGATTCAGTGATCTGCATGTTTTCTTACAGCAGCTCAAAGTTTCCTGTGATAGTTGAATCTAGTAAAATGGTTCTCAATTCTGGTACCCAAGCAGAATCATGGGCGCAGCCCATGCAATGCATGGGTACAGATGCTAGAGTCCCCACCATTCCCACTTCATTGGTTGGGATGCAGCTTGGGCATGGGGAGGTTTAAGTGCTCTCTGTTAATTCTAATGAGCCTCCAGGGTTGAGAACTGCTAGGAGCACCCTATCCTACAGTCTTACCTACTTTGGAAAAAGAATAAAATGCACAGTCCAATAATGTAGGGAACCTTTACCAAACCTTGACCTCCACTTAGAATTAAAATCATAACGATAGAAACATGAACGGGCTGGGCACAGTGGCTCAGGCCTGCAATCGCAGCAGTTTGGGAAGTGGAGGTGAGAGTATGACTTGAGCCCATGGGTTTGAGACCAGCCTGGGCAACATGGCGAGACCTCATCTCTACAATAAATCCCAAAATTAGCCAGGCATGGTGGCGCGCGCCTGTAGTTCCAGCTACTTGGGAGGTTGAAGTGGAAGGATCATCTGAACACAGGAGGTTGAGGCCGCGGTAGCTGTGAGCAGGCCGCTGTAATCCAGCCTGGGTGACACAGTGACACTCCAATTCAATAAATAAGTATATAAATAAATAAAAAAGAGAGAAACATGAGTTGTTTAACTGGATAACCTGCTGGGTAACTTCTACAGAACTTATCCTGTATGGCATTCCAATTCCATACCCTATTCAAGAATTTCTCCACTACCAATCTAACCCCATATATGAACTCAAAACAGAAGAAAAAAAAAGCTTAGGAAAAAGGGGGTCTCTGGTTGATAAAAAGAGCCCACAATTGCAGATACATTTGCTAGTGTTCAGTGACATTTAGTGAAGTTGAATTTCATATCATATTTTACTTTATTTTTATAGAACTTTATCTTACAGAACATTATTTTTGTTCTATAATCCCATTAGTCAAAAAATGAATTTATTTCGTCCAGAATGTGGTTACACTATAGCCATAAAGAAAAATGGTAGTATTTACAGAGTATTAGCTTTGGGGTATATTTTATAAAAAACACAGCTCACTGTTCTTATCTCAGATTTATCCATTTTATAAGTTCTGCTGTGAGTTTTATTTATTTCAGGAGTCATTCTACCGTACTGTCTAAAATCAGCTTTCAGAGAACAAATATTTTCACAATTGATAAAACAATTCTACTTCACGTTTAAAACATCAAGGTCTACATAAAGGATAAGGCACGTTAAATTCTACATAAACAAATAGTAGTTTAATCATAAATAGGGTAGCAAATCCATTTCAAAGGGAAGGTCTCAACAAAGCCCAATATATTCAGATTGGATTATCAACACAGATATCGAAAGAGCTTACAGTAAGAAGTAGTTTCCCAGGAAATAATTTACCCCCGATCTTAAAGAGAAAACTCAGAACAACAGCAAACTTCCAACCGTTCTGTTCCCGAAAGACCCGCAGTCAAACACGTTCAAAGTACTTCAGGTGGTGAGTCTTCTCTTGCTGACATTTATTGCATCTTCCTCTACTTTCCCTCACAGGGCTAGAGACAGAAACTTTAAAGAGTTTCACTGTTCCCACCAGATCTCCGTTCTTTTGAATACTTTAAAAAAACACCTCAAAGGAGGATTCGACTCTTTGTTCACCACGAAAACACCTTCCCATTCATGTAAGGAATGTGCTTGTTTATAAATGATGATACATCATCACCAACTCACTTGGCTTCCCTAACCCCATTTCCTTCCTGTGTCTGTCCAGTCACGAATCCATTGCTACCCTGGGATAGTATATTAACCCAAAGCACAGTCTGAATGGCATTTTTTGGCTTGGGTTCCTCTCATTTGTTTATCTTTGGCTGAGCTAGGAAATGCAACTGGAAAATGACTCAGCACAAGCTGCTCAGCTGGGAGCCCTCTCTCTGTCTCATCCAACTCTGCCCTGAGAAGATCTGAAGTGGCCAGTAAAGGATGAAGCAATGCCTCTATGGCCCACGGGTGGGGTTTATTTAAGTGTATGCCCCATGGTCTTTCTGAGTCGGCACAGAAAATATTAATACATGACTCTACCCCCAAGCCACAGAGAGTAAGAGCAACACAGCCCCGCGACTTGATGCCATGTTTGGGGGTCTTCTGAGTCCCGATATAGCTCTAAGTTGCCGTGTTTGGGGTCTACTAAGTCCATATATATCACCAGAAGTAGTTCTAGTGAGGTCACAGGTGTACAAAAAAGGGTCCTGTACATAAACCCAAGAATGAGTCCAAGGCCTGGCACTGAGATTAAAGAGTTTGATTCAACAATTCTTTTATGTTAAAGTCAATGTCAAAACACTTCCACTTATACCAGCTTCATCAGACAAGAGAAAATTGGAGTTTCACTTAAAGAATCATCTGACACCCTCAGTAATGAAAGGAAACAGAGGAATCCTAACCAATTTTCCTTTTTTAAATGGAAAGCTAAACTCTTGCCCATTTTTGAACTACTGTTCTATTCAGAGAACTATTATTCATAAGTTAAATATCCATTTCTAAGTTCTCATGAACATCATGCAGGAGACAGCCATGGAGTACCCAAGCGTTAAGCAAAAGCGCTGGCCCTGTGGTCTGCATCACTTCCCAGGAAATAAACTGGTTTTGCTCAGGCATCATAGAAGCATTGCTGCAAATGCCATCAAGAAACTCAAAGCAGAATGAGCCACGTGACGCTCTCAGTCCACCTACCCTTTGCCTGTTATCCTTCCTTTCATCATTACTAATCTCTTAACTAGAATCTTTACAACTTTTCAAAGTCCAAGATTTTATAGCAGCATTTTAAGGTGAAGAATTTTGAGAAAATAAGATTTAAAGATTCACCCTTTAATGACAGCGAAAAAGAAAATCACAAGCTAGGTAAGTATTTAGCAAAAGAGCCAGATGCAATGGCCTGTAATCCCAACACTTTGGGAGGCTGAGAAGGGAGGATTGCTTAAACCCAGGAGTTCAAGGCTGGGGTGAGCTGTGATCATGCCACTGCACTCCAGCGTGGGTGAAAGAGTGAGACTCTGTCTCGGGGGGTGTGGGGTGGGAAACAGCATTTAACAAAAGGAAAATGTGAGATACATCTGAAGAAAATGCTTAATCCAATCACAGTTAACTCTTACCTACAAAACAAATTATTTGATCATTTTGCTAAAAGAGGAAAATTGTTTTTTCTCCAACAAATAGTGGCTACTATAGTAGATATAGCCTGAGTTGTTAGCTGAAGTTAATGTAGATAAACTCAACTGGCTTAAAACTAGTCATGCTTCAAACTCTTGATTTAATGTTTAAATCTCTAGTGAAATTTCAATGAATATTTTTTTCTTTTCCCAAGCAGTAATCATAGTAAAAATGCTACCAGATTGGTAGAACCAGTGGCTCTCTTGCTTTGGGTGTACTGACCAGGTTTTGGATTCGTGTATCAGCAAAGCTACGCCCAAGACAGACTTCCTGGGTTCAAGTTCCAGCTGCAGCTCACGCAGCAACATGACACTGGGCAGGTTAATTACCCTTTACTTATCTGCAACAAACGGATGATAACTGTACTTATTTCATAAAGTTGTTATGAGGATTAAATAAATAAAAACTTCATGAGGGTTCAGAATAATTAAGGATGTCGTGTGTGCTCAATAAATGTTCCTTGCATCATAGTTACTATTAGTCTCTCGGTAGCAATAGTATTCCTGTGTTTGCATTTAAGTTTGTGTATTTTTTTTTTTTTGGAGTTGGAGTCTCACTCTGTCGCCCAGACTGGAGTGCAGTGGCACGCTCCCGACCACCGCAGCCTTGACCCACTGGGCTCCAGCGATCCTTCCGCCTCAGCCTTCCAAGTAGCCAGAACTACAGGCTACCAGGCCCGGCTAATTTTTTATTTATTGTAGAGACAAGGTCTTGCCAAGTTGCCCGGGTGGGTCTCGAACCCACGGGCTCAGGCAATCCACTCGCCTTGGCGTCCCACAGTGCTAGGATTACAGGCTGAGCCACCGAGCCCGGCCAAAGTTAATGTATTAAATGCACTTGACAAACTGAAGTCAAGGACATTACATTCCACTGATTATCATCGTGATTTATTTCTTAAGTAACCTTTCAAAGTTAAATAACACATATGGGTTTGGGAGTCAGGCTGACTAGCGTTCCATTTATTTAGTAGTGAAATGAGCAAGTTACTATCTCTCAGCCTCAGCTTCCTTATCAATAGCAAGAATATCAATAACACACCGTCTAAGGAATTGATTACCAACAAAGGACACACATTCAGTAAACGACTATTTTTACTCTCTCTTCTGAGAAAGGTAATTATTGATCGATACGAAACTAAAACAAATAACAACTGTGCTGGCATTATTAGAAAACTCTTCCAACTAAGAAAAAAATTCACTCTCCATTCTGCGCCAAATGAATTGTTTCCCAGTTCATTTTTCTTCTTGGTCCTCACATATCCATCTTTCACATAAAGAAAATGACTTCAGATTGGATCATGCGGCTCGCTATCAGCTAGTGTTCAGTAAGGAATAAGTATGGCACAAGTACCATTCTCAGGCAGCATCAGGATCAGTCCTACGAAGAGACAGTCAAGATTTGGGGGCCTAAGAGCCCGAAAGTTCCTCTAGCTTCCTCTAGAGACTGAACGATGCCTGGAAAACTTAAGTCATGCCGGTGGGTTTCTCTTTTGTCCATCTTTGTTCAAACATTCTCTTCCTTGTAGCAGCATATTTTGCTTCTATGCTTTAGCAAACATTTCAAAATGTAGCACTGGTGCAAGACCAAGTATGCCTCTAGCTAGATTCACGCGGCCATAGCCTTTGCAAAATGCTTTACTTTTTGCAAGTAAAAAAAGTATGGGCATTACTTCTCAGTTATTTCCATATAATTGCACCAAAAAAAGCTCTCTAAAGACTCCAATGAGCCTAAAAAAAAGATTACCTTGACAAAAAGAAAAGCAAATATCAATATTTACTAAGCCCCTTTTATTTGGAGTACAATCACATAAACAATCACAGCACAACTTCAAAATGGTATTCTGTTATTAATTGCCAAGGAACAGATGGCCACAGGAAGACAAGGAGAATTTACCTGACGTGCCCAAGATTATATGCCCCCAACAGTGAAAATGTATGCCTCCAAGTGTGGAACCAGGTCATGTGTCCGGATCCTGTGCTCAGTGTCTACATGACCGCTGCCTCCCACAAAGAAGGGGATGGCTAAAAAGCATACCTTAAACGACCACCATTTCACTCGATCCCTGTGAGAATCCACTTATGATCATGTTTGTTCTCTAGGTGGGGGACTGGAGCCCACAGAGACTGACCTCCAGTGTAAACCGCGGAGTTACAGCACTGCCATCATCAGTGGGGCAGGAGGGCAACAGAATGCAGCAGGACAAAAAGCACACAAAATTTAAAAATGTAACGTGGCAGAGAGGGGCTAAAAACAGTTAAAATTATTCCTTTTAGAGATCAACCTGCAGGCTCCAAATCTGATAGACATGAGGCTTGAGAAAACTAAACAGCCTTTACTAGTTAGCAGCAAAGTATGCTGCTAAAAGGAAGAGAATGTTTGAACAAAGATAGATAAAAGCGCTTTCCTGGAAATGCAAGATAGTAACCAATTCACAACCTTACCCCAAATCCTCTCTTTGAGAAGTTATCGCTTTACAACCCCTGCTTGTTATACACATCCTGGAGACAATTTGTTTTTTGAAAATCTGGTTTTGCTAAGTACAACCTTGCAAATTCCAAAGAAAAATGTATAGCCATACAACCCGCCCCTCCCCTTACCAAAGCTAACATATAAAACCCCTCTCCTCTTTCTCCGGGTTGCTCAGCCTTAGAGCATTAGCTCGCTGAGTCGCTACTGTGCTAATAAAACACTACTTCCGAAGATAGCCTCGGTGTCATGGCCTTTCTGTTTTCCTGCAACATTTCCACTCAGTTTTTCAGGACAACCTCCCAAAAATCATTCATCCCCAGGTGACAGCACTGCCCTTCACCATTTTGGAGGGTTCCAATGGACAGGGTCTTTGTTTTTTTAAGTGGAAGATTGAAAAGAGAAAAACTGCTTTATTTGCATATTTTTCCTGATAAAAGACACGACAAGGTTTTTCCTTCAAGAATATGAAGCTTTAGAGAAATGACGCTATAAATTACACCTCAAAATTCTGAAAAGTTAAATTAATAAAATTGGAAACAGTTCAATCAGGGAAACAACAAAGGTCACGTACAAGTTGTCATTAAAAACAGTTGGTCCAGTTCAGTGAATCAGCTTGTAATCCCAGCACTTTGGGAGGTCGAGGCGGGTGGAATGCATGAGCCTGCAGGTTCGAGACCAGCCTGGGCAACTTGGTGAGACCTTAACTCTACAATAAATCAAAAATTAGCCAGCTGTGGTAGCGTGCACCTGTAGTTCCAGCTACTTGGAAGGCTGAGGCAGAAGGATCGTCGGAGTCCAGCAGGTCAATGTTGGAGTAGCGGTGAGCACGCCACTGCACTCCAGCCTGGGCGACAGAGTGAGACTCCAACTCAAAAAAAAGAAGTCAGAATTAGGAGAATGTATAGGTACCCGCAGACAAAGTGAGTTACAGATCACAGTCAATAGATAAATAATTACAAGACTTTGGAGAAGCAAAAAAAACCTTCGTAAATTTCTAGGTCAGGCTTTTTAT
>CAUYQG010018517.1:0-20569 GCA_963574415.1 Tarsius wallacei
AATATTAGCCAGGTGTGATAACGCATGCCTGTAGTTCCAGCTACTTGGAAGGCTGAGGCGGAAGGATCACCGGAGCCCAGCAGGTCGAGCCTGCGGTGGCCGGGAGCGGCCACTGCACTCCAGTCTGGGCAACTGAGTGAGACTCCAATTCAAAAACAAAACAAACAAACAAACAAATAAATAAATAAATAAAAATAAAAAATAAAAAAAATAAAAATACTTAGAAGGTCCCACAGTAGACAGAAAGGAGAGAGAGTTGGGGGGAAAACAGAAAGCTCATGAGATCAGAGGCTCTTCAAGGAAATGATAGATATGACTGAATAAACCCAAGGCAAATTATGACCCAAGGGCCAAATTCAGATACACCCTATTTATTTACATAATATCTTCTTTTTTTTTTTTTTTTTTTTTTGTATTGGAGTGGCGCGCAGTTGCCCAGGCTGGCGGGCAGTTGCCGCTCCCGGCCACCGCAGGCTCGACCTGCTGGGCTCCGGTGATCCTTCCGCCTCAGCCTTCCAAGTAGCTGGAACTGCAGGCACGCGCTACCACGCCCGGCTACTTTTTTGATTTATTGTAGAGATGAGGTCTCGCCAAGTTGCCCAGGCAGGTCTCGAACCCGCGGGCTCAGGCAA
This sequence comes from Tarsius wallacei, assembly GCA_963574415.1. NCBI lineage: Eukaryota > Metazoa > Chordata > Mammalia > Primates > Tarsiidae > Tarsius > Tarsius wallacei. The sequence goes on from CAUYQG010018517.1 coordinate 633, forward strand.
TCCACTCACCTCAGCCTCCCAAAGTGCTGGGATTACAGGCTGAGCCACCAAGCCCGGCTTACATAATATCTTCTATGGCTGCTTTTGATATAATTAAGTAGCTGCAATGGAGACCTTAGATTGTAAAGCCAAAAATACTTCTACCTGGTCGTTGACAGAAAAAGCTTGCCAACCCCTGATATAGAATAGGGTAAGTTAGAAATCTCTCAGATAGATGCCCACAATCACATCTGTAAATGGTCCCAGGGTGAAACAGTAAGAGGGTTGGAAACAGCACAATTATAGCAAAAGCCATGAGCATAAGCCAAGCAGAAATTAGCAAATGTCACATTACTGTGAATTTGGCATTAATTTGTTAATTTTTAAGTGTGCAATATTATTGCTGTGGTTATAACAGTATTACTATTACTGACTCCACAGTAATCAAAGAAAAGCTGCCTTCGTCACTTACCTTGCAGTTTCTAAGACCTTTATGGCCTTGTCAATTTCCCCCTGGCTTTTATACAAAAACGCCAATTCAAACAGAGTGAATGGCACTAAGTAGTGGTCATACTTCAGTAGCTTTTCACTGGAAGAGCAAAGAAAAAACAATTAAGTCTTAGCAGAACCGGAGTCATATCATTTTTTCCCAACATAGATATTATTCCCCATTCCCTAGAAAACAGATGCAACACTAAGCCTGTTATCAAAGAAAAGCTGCCATTTCACAGTTATGGAACTTATTAAGCTGTGGCAATAAATAGTGTGTCTTTAACATATTAACCTTTTATTCTCTAATGAAAATCCAGCACGGATGATCCATCACTGTCTCCTAGGTGGATGAACATACACAGATTTTTAAAGATTAATCCCGGAAATGACAAGATCATCTTTCAGAACATACTGTGTTAGAAATGACCCCATTTAAAGATAAGAAAGTTGTATGATTTTTTAAACTAAGGTTCAACTCCCTTGACATTTAAAAGTCTTATAATGCTTTCAGTCAATAAAGAAGGAGTAGGCTGGGCACGGTGGCTCATACCTATAATCTTAGCACTTTGGGAGGCCAAAGTGAGAGGATTGCCTGGACCCACATGTTCGAAACCAGCCTGAGCAACTTGGCAAGACCTCGTCTCTACAATAAATCAAGAAACACTAGCTAGGTGTGGTGGCACAGGCCTGTGGTTCCAGCTACTTGGAAGGTAAGAGGCTGAAGGAACACCTGAGCCCAACAGGTCGAGGCTGCTGTGGCCATGAGTGTGCCACTGAACTACAGCCTCGGCGACAAAGCAAGACTCTGACTCAAAAAAAAAAAAAAAAAAAAATTAGAAGGGGTCAACACTTCTGTTTTCAGCACCACTGTGAAAGTGAAAACTCTCTGGCTACAAAACATCTAGAAGCACCCCCAAAAAAAGCAACACCATTTCAAACACCTAGCTTAGCATCCACCAGAACGTGAGAAGAAACACTCAGGTGCCAGAAACAGAGCTGGAATCCAAAGAGCAGAACCCTGCATATGTGAAATGCTGCTGAATGAGCCCTGGGCTCTGCTTTCATCTGAGTCATCCAGGGCTTTGCCTATTAACGCCCATGCAGGAGATGAGGCCTTGGGCCCACTAAAAGCAGGAAGCTGAAAATGAGACCTCTATTTAAAGCTGGGATCCTTGAAGGGCTACTCCTTTAGAGAAAGGGCAGGTTAGAAAATACCCACCAGGCAGGCACAGTGGCTCACACCTGGAATCCCAGCACTTTGGGAGGTCGAGGCAAGAGGATTGCCTAAGCCCGTGGGTTCGAGACCAGCCTGGGCAACATGATGAGACCTCGTCTCTACAATCAATCAAAAAATGATCCAGGTGTGGTGGCGCACGCCTGTGCTTCTAGCTACTAGGAAGGCTGAGGCAGAAGACTCGCCTGAGCCCAGCAGGTCGAGGCTGCGGTGGCCATGAGCATGCCACTGCACTCTAGCCTGGGTGTCAGTGAGACTCAGACTCAAAAAAAAAAAAGCAGCTGGACTTGGTGGCTCAGCCTGTAATCCCAGAGCTTTGGGAGGCCGAGGTGAGTGGATTGCCTGAGCCCGCGGGTTCGAGACCTGCCTGGGCAACTTGGCGAGGCTTCATCTCTACAATAAATCAAAAATTAGCCAGGCGTGGTAGCGCATGCCTGCGGTTCCAGCTACCTGGAAGGCTAAGGCGGAAGGATCGCTGAAGCCCAGCAGGTCGAGGCTGCGGTGGCTGGAAGGGTGCCACTGCACTCCAGTCTGGGCGACAGTGAGACTCCAACTCAAAAAAAGAAAAAAGAAAAAAAAGGAAGGAAAAGACCCACTCACTGTCACAGGACCGTTGGTTGTCTCCTTGGCCAGCATTTTTGGTGGGAAGAAAAAGAACATTCCTCGGGAAAATAACAACCAATAGGCCTGCCCTCACATAAATGTATAATTTATATTGCCCAAATGATCCAAGAACCAGTAAGCAATGAAATTAACATGAAAGTGATTGTGGGCTGAAAAAGCCTTTAGAGTACCTGACAGAAATAAAATGCAAAATCACTTTAGGGCAACTCCTCCTCAATACAGCCTCAGGAATCTCACTGAAGGTGAGCTCACAATCCATAATTATTAACCACATGAGCAAACAATTCCCTATGAGATTCAATAAACAAACAAAAAACCCAGCACAATGGGCCATCTTTTTTTATCATCCTCTTAATCCTTAAAAAAACACTATTAAAACAAAAACAAAAAAAGGCCAGGCTCGGTGGCTCAGTCTGTCATCCCAGCACTTTGGGAGGCCGAGGTAAGTGGATTGCCTGAGCCTGAGGGTTCAAGACCAGCCCGGGCAACTTGGCAAGACCTCATCTCTACAATCAATCAAAAATTAGCTGGGTATGGTAGCACGCACCTGTAGTTCTGGCTACTTGAAAGGCTGAGGCAGAAGGATCCAGAGCCCAGCAGGTCAACACTGGGGTGGCAATGAGTGTGCTACAGCACTCCAGCCTGGTCGACGGAGTGAGACTCCAACTAAAAAAAAAAAAACAAAAAAAACCACCTAATAAAATAGACCTCTGTGGATACTTTCTTTAACATGCTTACTAAATACAGTATATAGTTGGGAAAAAGATATACCCCTTTCTTGTACAGGCACCAGTCCTTATATTTCCATCAGTAATGTCAGGAAGAAGGTAATAAGGTGGCCATGGGTGTAAAGACACATGACATACAAGACAGGATATCCACTGGCAGTCTATGGCTGTGATCCTTTTGGCCCACACGGTATTTTCAAAAAACTTGAGTCAAGATTTTAAAATCAGGTAATTTCACAGAAACCCTAGATTTCATGAAAAATGGCAGGGATTATTGCTACTGGGCCCACGCTGTGTAGCAAAATAATCAATTTGAGATGAGGGGTGGCTGCACTCTTCAGAGAGAACCCTACCTGCAGTGCTCACCAGTTCCTATTCCTGCCACCACTCAGCCAACCTCCTTCAGAAAGGTTACTTGTCTGGCCCCTGCAGATATATGCATTTGTCGTACAGAGAAGGGGCCAGGCATAAGAACCTTGATTCAAATGTATGGTCAGTAAAGAAGCAGGATAACATCATCAGTGCTACTGGTGGTGGTGGGACGGGGCAGCAGTTAGACTGCTTGTCACACGTCTCTCTTTTCTGCCACATTATTATCATAGTGATGGCAAGTCTTTTCTGCCAAATTATTATCATAGTGATGGCAAGTCTGTTTCCTCAACTCTGAATCCCAGGAATCCAGAACGGTCTCTGGCACAGGTGGGTGCTCAGAGATCTGTGGAATACATGAATGAACAAACAATGCATGAATTAAATGGGTATCAGAAGCCAGGTATGGTGGTATGCACCTGTAGTCCTAGCTACTCAGGAGGCTGAGGTGGGAGGATTGGCTATAGTGAACTATGATAGCATCACTGAACTCCAGCCGGGATGACAGAGTGAGACCCTGTGTCAAAAAAGGAAGAAAAAATTTTTAAAATGGGCAGGCACAGTGGCTCACGCCTATAATCCCGGCACTTTGGGAGGCCAAGGTGAGAGGATTGTCTGAACTCACGGGTTCGAGGCCAGCCTGCGCAACTTGGTAAGACCTCATCTCTACAATAAATCAAAAAATTGCCTGCTTGTAGTTCCAGCTACTTGGAAGGCTGAGACGGAAGGATCACCTGAGCCCAGCAGGTCGAGGCTGTGGTGGCCGTGAGCATACCACTGCACTCCAGCCTGGGCGACAGAGTGAGACTCCAACTAAAAAAAAAAAAAAAAATTTTTTAAATGAGTATCAGAGGTTCAGTATGACACTGCCAGAGCTTGGCTAGATACCTGTTAACCAGGTTTAAATGTAGTTTTTGTGGGTAATCTTTACACACCAAGTAGAAATTGCATTAATCCATGTCCCACTTAGACCATCATTTTGTCTATGAAGAATCAAATAAAACATTACTGGATTCTCTTTCTGCTAACACCAAGTAAAAGTTTAGCAGCAGGAGATAAAAGCCTTTTGCATCACCTGCCCACAGTAATTTCCCAGGAGGCCCAATTTGCAGTCCGGTTGGCCTTGGTGTTTGTTCTTACCTTTCTACAACATGATTGAAACACAGCTCGGCTTGCAGGGGCCGCTGTAAGTTCTTGAGGCAGCAACCCTTCAGAAGCTTCACTAAGCACTCGTCGTCCACAGAGAAGTCGTTAAAACCTTAAAATGCAAAGCACAGGTACGAAAAGGAAAATATTCCTTAAAATTCTAAATGAGAGAAAGAACTAACGGCTATTGGGTTTCAGAGGAGTCATTTAAAAATAAAGAAAATATTTTTAGCATTTGTTATGCCTCACTAAATGAGATACAATGAAATTATTTTAAAAGAAAAGAATACAGATGTACTACGTCAGTGCACCATTTTACCAAAGGGTTCACTCTGTTCACTTACAAGTATTCTTCAGGTGGTCACACCCTGAGTTTTGTGATCTTAGACACAACAACAGGAAACCTGAACTCTAAATCAAGTCAGAGCTTGATGAATTGTATAAAAGGTAAAGTCATGGCCGGGCTCAGTGGCTCAGCTTGTCTCCCCAGCACTTTGGGAAGCTGGAGGCGAGTGGACTGCCTGAGCCTGCGGGGTCGAGACCAGACGGGGCAACTTGGCAAGACCTCGCCTCTACAATAAATTAAAAATTAGCCGGGCGTGGTAGCGCATGCCTGTATTTCTGGCTACTTGGAAGGCTGGGGCGGAAGGATCACAGGAGCCCAGCAGGTCGAGGCTGGAGTGGCTGTGAGTGTGCCACTGCACTCCAGTCTGGGCGAAGGAGTGAGACTCCAACTCAAAAAAAAAGAAGGAAAAACAAAGGTAAAGCCATGAGGAACAAGAAAGCTGCCTCCTCCTGTGGTTTTGGCTCCTGCGCTGGCTTCTGTGCAGGAGAGGATAACACTTCCATATGGAGAAACAGATGGCCTCCTACCCATTAAAAATTCAGGAAGCAGAACACCCTCTCCAGATCATTATGTTTACAGCGTATCAATCCTCTCAGGTTATGTTCTTTTGGGGGGAAGTTATGTCATAAAATTAGACAAAACGGTTCTGAAGTACATGAGAGGCACCTGAAATCCCCACAAACTTCCCACTGCTTAAGGATAATGTCAAGAATTTTCTTTCACCGCTTTTTCCCTTTCGAAAATAGCTCTCTGCCTTCCACAGCCCAAGGCAAATATGTATTGAACAGAAAGAACCATATTATGTGTGACATCTATCTGACAAAGGTAGCCATTCCACATTTACATCTTTGAGTTTTTTTGGTTATTATTATTATTTTTGCAAGTTACATGCAATTGAGAAGCCATTCCAAGAGAGACTGGTAATTTACACATTTCAGGCTGTGAAACACTGGGGAGGAGGGGCAGCAGAGAAAACAATGAGGCCCTGGGAGTTCCACCTCCTGGAATCTTCCTGCTTTCAGCATAATGCTCAGAAATCACCATGAACACACATGCTTCGCTGGTAAACTCCGGGAGGTTAACTGCTACTCAGTCAACTAGAAGGGGGTCGCTTTTACTCCCAAGTGCTGAAAACAGCAGATACTCACCTCTAATTTTCAAGCTCTCATAGGTCATCCGCCCAGGAAATCAGACAGCTATTATCATATTACTTTTCTATTACTTATTTAGGATCATTTTTCTGCCAAAAAAAAATTTCTATACTTCTGTTTTTTTTTTTTTTTTTTGAGGTGGAGTCTCACTCCGTCTCCCAGACTGGAGTGCAGTGGCCGCTCCCGGCCACTGCAGCCTCGACCTGCTGGGCTCCGGTGATCCTTCCGCCTCAGCCTTCCAAGTAGCCGGAATTACAGGCATGTGCTACCATGCCCAGCTGATTTTTTGATTTGTTGTAGAGATGAGGTCTCGCCAAGTTGCTCAGGCGGGTCTCGAACCCGCGGGCTCAGGCAATCCACTCACCTCGGCCTCCCAAGGCGCGGATGACAGGCTGAGCCACCGAGCCCGGCTCTATCCTTACTTCTAATCATAGATGTTTGTTGAAATATGCATTCAAGAAGCAATGTCTCTTAGGACTTATAGGGTGTATATTGGATGCTAGTTTTTAGTATCTTTTTGTGAATTCTACCGCGTTTTCCGCAGCATTTTATTGACAGTTTGTGCTATGACAACATTCATACAATCATCGAAAGTTCAAATACCAGTAAAGCTGCACACAACTTTTATGTAGAACTTGGGTTAGGGACATCACAAATGGGTTCATGAATACCATTCTTCCAACACCATTATTTCCTCAGACTACAGACCACTATCTGTCAGATGATTATTTTCCCTCAAAACATGAATGCCTTGTCATAGCTTTCAACCTCATGAATGAGTTCACAGATGAACATTTCAACACAGTTCCCATTTTACATTCAATGAAAATTACATGATAAAGCTGCCAAAGCACAATTTTATCACAAAAGAGCTGCTGAACTTAATAAAAAAAATGGTGGGTAGGCTGAGGAAAAAGGAAGTTTGAAACCCAGTCTACAAAAACATCTGTGTTGAACTTTTTAGATGCTAGCAGAAACAGTCCCAAGAGGGAAATGTAAAACTGGATTCAAAAATGAAAAGTCAGTTAGTCAGTAATACTTTCCTTTTTACATAACTCTGATAACAGAACTCTGATTACATTTGCTATATAATTTCACCAAGCAGATTAACTGCAACAAATAGCCAAAGTGGAACTGCCGTACCAACTTCCAGCAATATGTTGAATTTAATTAAATTTCGAATGAAACACTATGGGAACTGATGCCAAATACTGACTTCAGGGATATTACCAAGTGCTTTTCTGTCACAAGAGTTCTACCCTCTGTGTTGGTGGCCAGCCTTTAATAATTATGGCCAGAGCATGGTTAGAATAAACCAGTTGTATCCTCTAACGTCTCTCACTTTAGACACACCTGTCAAAGCTAGGAGGAGCAAAAATGCATCCAGTTTCTAACAGTGGGGGGTAGGCAGGTGGAAACGGATGTAAACTCAGGTTTACAACTTTACTCCATTTTCCAGTTAAGGATTTTTCTCCCCGTTCCGAAGGATCTGAGCTTAAAAGGTCCCAACGGTTTGAGGTACGTAATCTTCCTGCATAGCAATGGTCCTGGAAGAGACCATCATAATAAACTGCATAGGCAACATCCGGCAAAGGTGATCTTCAGAAAGTAAACTAATTACTTCACCCAGAGAGGACACACAAAGCCGCGACTAAGTATGGCATGTCTGTCAGTCTGTTTCAGCTTCCCCTGCATCTGCCTAAATAGCTCCAAAGCCTACTACACAAGCTCAACATGTCAGAAGAAAAAGGAATGGATAGAGTAGAACAGCTTGGCTTTCAAAACCTCCTCTGCATTTTACATGCATAGTCTAATACAGTACATATTTTCTCCTCTAAATATTCACCCCCCCCCCACTCCCCATCCCCCGTCCCCAAGCAATGGAGGGACAAAATAAACCAGGGGGACGGGGTGGTGAAGAGTTTCTTCAAAAACAGAGAAAAGCCCAGTGGTCCTTCTCCCAAATTTCAGAACTTCTTGATTTGCCAAGACCCCACTATATGTGTTACGAGGGGAGACCCGAAAAAAATGGGAATTTATTTATAAAAAATTGTGTATTTACTCTTACATGTTTAAACGTCAGTCATCTCCAAAGAACTCTCTGTTGGATGCAATACCCCTATGGAGATGCTTTTTCCACTGCTCAAAACGGTTTCTGAACTTGTCAATTTCGATGCCTTCTAGTGCTTCTGCTGTTTTTGGTTTCACCTCTTCCACATCGGTAAAACGTTTCCATTTAAGGACTTCTTTCATCCAGGGAAACCGAAAAAAGTCACTCAGGGCGAGATCGGGTGAATAGGGAGGGTGGGGCACGAGGGTCATGCTGTCTTTGGTCAAAAACTGCTGAACATTCAGCACAGTAAATCATTCATCATGAAACAGGCAAACACGTTGAAAGAATCTCTACACACACACACAAAAATTCAGCGAAGCTGAATACAGCCTCTCACAACACTAGCTGGCACACTGATGCCCATGGGTTCCCAGAACACTTACCTAGCAGGGGAAGGCTGTATTTCAAGGGGCCTGCCCCCCAAAATATCATTCTGATTTTTTGAGGGGATCCCCTCGTATCTGTACCTCCATGTTCATAGCCACATAATTCACCTTAGCCAAAAGGTGGAAGCAACCCAAATGTTCATTGACAGATGACTGGATAAACAAAATGTGGTATAGACATACAATATTATGTAGGCTTAAAAAGGAAGGAAATTCCAATGCATGCTCTAACGGGAAGGAACTTTGAGAACATGATCCTGAGTGAAATAAGCCAATCACATGAAGACAAATACTTTGTGATTCCATTTATATCAGGTATCTAGAGTAGTCAAACTCATAGTAACAGACATTGGAATGGTGGCTGCCAGGGGCTGGGGGGAAGGGAGGAATGGGAGCTCTTGTTTAATGGGTATGAGAAAGTTCTGACGATTATTTACACAAAGGTATGAATATATTTAATACTACTGAACTGTACATTTAAAGCTGGTTCCAATGGAAATTTTATATTATGTATTTTTTACCAAAATTAAAAAATAATTTAATTAAGAAAAGGTATTCATCAAAGAAATGCAAATTAAATCCACACAAATAACACCTAACTCCAGTCAGGATGGCCATCATCAAGAACTCAAAAGACTGGAGAGGATGCAGAAAAGGGAGCACTTCTACACTGTTGGTGGGAGTGTAAACTAAGTGCAGCCTCTGTGGAAAACATAGTGGTGATTCCTAAAAGATCTAAAAATCCACCTTCCATACGACCCCGCAATCCCCCTTTTGGGAATATTCCCAGAGGAATTCAAATAACTCTATGAAAAAGATACCTGCACATGCATGTTTATTGCAGCATTATTCACAATAGCAAAAACATGAAACTCACCATGCTGCCCATCGAAAGAGGACTGGATAAAAAAAATGTGGTACATATACATGATGAAATATTATGCAGCCACAAAGAACAAAATTATGAACTTCATAGCGACTTGGATGAATTTAGAGTCTATAATACTGAGTGATCTATCACAGAAACAAAGAACTGAGTACCACACGTTCTCACTCATAAGCCGACCTTGAACAACTATCGTAGTACTGTAAGAAAGGGATTGGCAGTAGTGGGAAACTGCCAGGGGAGGGGGCACACCTCATCAACAAGGGTACCTGCATAATGAACATCTGTATACCTAACCCTGAATTGTACCCCACACATTTAAAATTAAAAAAAAACTTTTTAAGGTATAATTGTAAAAAAAAAAAAAAAAGGGAAGCTTATCAAGACACTATAGCAATAGAAACGATGTAGAAAATATGTTAGTGCTGGATTTCCAGAACACACAAAGTCTGAAATGATAAGTGAAGTGATAAGTCTGTAGTTTGCACTTTTGCATATGCGCCTGTGGTTCATTAAACAGTACAAACTCTGTATTCCTCTTTTTGGTCCCAGTTCTGGAGTCTTCTTATCCACTTACTTCCTTGGTATCCAGAATTCAAAGGCCATTCTCAATCAGTGAAGAGGGATACTTCAATCTTTTGGCTACTCTAAGCACCAGCTCAAAAAAGGGCTGAAGCGATATTACTCCACTATGAGCAAGACAGCAAGAAGAAAGGCAAAGGAAACCTTGGTTCTTTTATAAAAGGGTTGCCTTTAATATAGGTTGCCTCATCAGAGATGAGCTTTGCATCTACTCTTTTGGTCTCTGTTTGCAAGTGGGTGTGTGTGGGGAGAAGAGTGTATGTGGGCACAGAACAGCATCGTTCTTTTTGATTCTGTAGCTGTCTGACCTGAAACTTTTTCCTTGGTAATAGATAAGCCCCGCCAGGTGTGGTGGCTCACCCCTGTAATCCCAGCATTTTGGGAGATGAGACAAGAGGATTGCCCGAGAAACTTGGTGAGACTTCATCTCTACAATATATCAAAAAATTCGCCGGATGTGGTGGCATGTGCCTATAGTTTCAGCTACTTGGAAGGCTAAGGCAGAAGGATCGCCTGAGCCCAGCAGGTCAATGCTGGGGTGGTCATGAGCATGCCACTGCACTCCAGTATGGGAAGTGGAGTGAGATTCCAACTCAAAAAAAAAAAAAAAAAAAAAAAACCACAGATAAGCCCACTGACTCAACTGTCATTCTTTTATATTTCTTCTCCTATTGATGGATGAAAATCTAAAGCTATAATTATTTTAAATAGGAAAAGCAGTCTAAATGCCCAACAATCCTGAAAGAGTTGATTCGATGATGATCCTTTAGCTTTACAGAGTGCGATGAAGCTTTTTGAAATTTGTAAAGGCTGTTTACCAACATTTTAAAAGCTTATGATACATTAAATGAAAAAGAAACCAAGGCTAGTATATGTCCAGATATCCTATGTTTGTAACTACAAAAGGCTAGAACGAAATACACAAAAACTCTAAACTGTGTTACACAGCAAAAATATGGGTGACTTCTTTCCACCTAACCTAATAATTATATGAGCTTAACATTAAAATAATAATTGTAGAGAGGAATCTCATTAAATATTTCAGCTTGATACCAAACCTACCTGGACCAAAAAAACCCCAAACAAAGTCCTCATCCCTGCAGTCATATTCAACAATTTAATTCCTGCTATGGGGAGTAAACTGAGAATGGAGCCAGCACTCAGAGTGCCCATCTTTTTCCAGTTAAGAAACATGAGTTAACTGTTACAATTCCCCCCACCATTTCTGAATTTCTATGCCCTTTGCCATGTTTATTATCACGTAAGTTTTCACCTTATTTCTGTGGTTAGAACATTCCAAAAGAGAAGACCATTATCTTGGGACAATACCTAAGTGACTGGAATATTTTGCTGGGCATAGGGTCTTTCCTACCATTAAAAACTATGTGACGATAAAGAACACAACAAAAGCTCTCATTCATGGCATTGTTTATCAAAAGATAAAGCCTCTATTAGAAATGTAGAATCAAAACATCAGAGCGAGAAAACAACTTTGGTTATTATCTGATCCAACACTGCTTCCACCGCAAGAGAAAACAGGTGTTTCCCGCAATCTGGTGACTGCAGCACTAGGACTGTCAGCCCAGGGGCTGGGACTGTCAGCCCAGACGGCATGACTCTCCTTCCACCATGTTAGCTGCTTCCAGGAAACAGAGCTTCCAGCACACAGAGTGGGGCCTCCAGCACAACCAAAGGTAATGAGTTAAGTATTAGATTGTGATAAGATTGCAACTTGAAAACTCTTCCCTGTGTCTGCAGTCCTCAGATAGCATCACTAGCCATCAGACAGCAATGACAAGGCATGGAACGAGACACAGCCGACCAAACCCAGAAGGAAGCGTTCGTTTTCCTTGTGCTACTCTATATCATGAATGCCTATCCTCCTTCCTTCATCTTTTTTTGAAGCCGTTTTAGGACCTAGTTCACAACTATACAACTCACCCACTGAAAGTCTACAAATCAATGGCTTTTAAGTATATTCATAGAGCTGGGCAACCATCACCACAATCCACCCCAGTTCCCCCACCCCCAGGCAACCACCACTCTACTGTCTGTCTTTAGGGATTTGCCTATTCTAAATATTTCATAGAAACTGAATCACACCATACACAGTCCTCGTGACAGGCTTCTTTCACTAGCCCAGTATATCCAAGGCTTCTCCATGATCTGTGTGCATCATTCCTCCCGTCATCTTGACTGCAACTGCCTAGGCCCTAGAGCTCAAGCCTTTGTCCTCGTGACACACACAAATTAGCACGGGCAGATGTGCAGAGGGAAAAGCCAGGAGAATGACCATGCAGCAGAGACAGAAGCCTAAGTAAGACCAAAGTAAGGCAAAGGTGCTTACATTTCATACTTACTTGCGTTTTGCAGAGCTGTCTCAGCCTTTTCAACAGTTACCAGCAGATTTTCAGAAAGGTCTTTTCTTTTGCTCACTATTGAAAAACCATTCCACACATACATCATTTCCTAATGGGGAAAAAATGAAAACCACTTGTACTTATGGGAGGTTATTCAGCGTCCTTTGTGATCGCCAATCTGTATGTGTGCTTTGCCTTAGTCACTAGGGGGTCTCAAGACTATTTAGAAGTCATTTTCCTTATCTTTTGCCTCTTTTACAGTAAATTCAGAATGTAGAGTATATTACGTTTTTACTGGAACCTTAACTTATTCATTCATATAACAAATATGTATTAAACACCAACTGGTATTCAATTCTTATGGAAGATAATAGAATACAGATACAGAAATTCATAAATATTTTTAACTGATACGATGAACAATTCTTTTTAATGTAAATTTTTGTGGTTTCTTTGAAGGAAAGGAAAATATTTTAAAATGTCTGCCAGTTGTTTATATCAAATGCTTCCAAGAATATCACTGGAAATGAACATTGGAATATTTTGCTGGGCATAGGGTCTTTTCTACCATTAAAAACATGTGACGGTCCAGTAATGCAATCCAATATGCAGAAAACGCATTCATTTAAAGGCCATATGGCTGAATGACAGCCCCTGGAAATGTAAATTAATGATTTCTCATTGCAGATTATATTTAATGGGCTAACAGATGAGAATTTTTTTTGGATCAAAAGCAAAAGCACTTTTGCTTGAAAATATTTTTCTAATGTTCCCAATAGTATAGTTCATATTTTGAAGGGTATAAAATAAGCAAGGTAATTAGGATCTTCTTGGAAATAAATACATTTTAAGATATGATCAAATATTGCTTGAAAATCCTCTTACCAGGGAAGTAGCGGAAAAGAGGAAGACACATCCAAGTAGAGTGGCAGCAAAGTTATCTGCACTTTATGGTGCTGAAAACTAAGATCACAACACTCTACCTTCCAATTTCTTATTGTTAATAGAATAAGCTCAATTCAATACCTGATAAAATAATTTTGTAATTGACGATTATCTTTAATTTGTTTAATTGATGGTATGTGTGTGTGTATATATATATATATATATATATATATATATATATATATATTTTTTTTTTTTTTTTTTTAACCAAAGGAAGGCAAAGCTCTTGTCTAAGTCTTTGTGAAAAATAAGATTTTGGTAAAAAGTTTCCAAAAAGAAAAAAAAAATCCTAGGTGCAACCAAATCAAGCCAATTTCCTGAACATTCTACAACTATAAACCTGGAGAAAGAAGTGCAGTGAGTTAACCTTCTTTAAGATTCTTAACACATTCGCAATCGGCAAATTTTTCCCTTTCCAAATATTGAGAGCAGGTGACAATAAAAAAAAATCTGAAGCTGGTTGCCGCAAACTTCTGTCATTAAGCACAAGTGAAATGGTCTTTTCTAAATTGTCACCTTTTTCACAATACAGCTGAAAGTTGCAGACATATCCAGGATCTGCCTCAGATACCACTCTGACTAGTATTCCGTACTTTGTATTTTTATTCGGATTACAAACTGAATATATATTGCGTGTGTGTGTGTGTGTGTATGTATGTTATGTATACATATTTCTTCGTTTACATTACAACACTACATCACTGTCTGTCTCACTTTCACTAATAAGTACACTGGATTCACCTTCGACCTTGGAAATCTCATCAGCATATATCTCTTCATTTTCCATAAATATGGTAAATTATTTTTAACACTGAAGTATGAAAGCCCTGAAATACCAAAATACAACACTCATCACAACAAAATAATGACCAACTAGCCATTTTTACCAAGTACGTAAATCAGTAACAACACTGCCCAGTCACTATCAGGTAATTGTCTCAATTAACTTTCTCCTTGCCTGGCTGTTCATTTTTCAGCAAAATATAATAGCACATACATAGGACAATGTTGCAGCATTCAGTGACAGAATTTGCAAAGACGTAAATTCACGTCAGCGGCTACCAGGGACTGAATTTGGAAGGATGTCAAAGCACGTCAGCAATCATGAGTGAGTTAATAGTCAAAGCAGAATACAACTATGTACACACTAGTATCTAAGCACTTAAGGCAGAGAAACAACTGTGAGGGTCTACAAGATTTTCAGGAAAATTCTGTGAGGCAGGAAGAAAAGCTTCCCCAGTGCAAATCACTCGATAAACATGAATCAGATATGGAGCTAAAGCTGTAACTGGCAAAGCAGCAGCAGACTCTCATGTGAGCTGGGAGTGGGGGTGTTTGGTTATTTCTGTGATGTACACAGTGTTCTTGCTTTTATCTTGCTCACACATTATTACAGGGAGATCACATCTTCGTCATGCTCCAACACAGTCACAGAAGAACCTTGTCTGATGCTGTAGTTCTCTGCAGTTGGTTATGTTGAGGAGGAAACACCCGGGCCTAGGTGCTAGTTGCAGGCCAGCTCCCATCTGACACCTGTCAGGGGCTGCATTTTTCTTTTTTTGAATCGGAGTCTCACTCTGTCGCCCAGGCTGGAGTGCAGTGGCACGCTCATAGCAACCGCAGCCTCGGCTTGCTGGCCTCAGGCGATCCTTCCGCCTCAGCTTTCCAAGGAGCTGAAACTATAAGCATGCGCCACCACACCAGGCTAATTTTTTTATTTATTGCAGAGATGAGGCCTTGCCAAATTGCCCGGGCTGGTCTCGAACCCTTGGGCTCAGGCAATCCTCTCACCTCGGCCTCCCAAAGTGTGGGGATTATAGGCGTGAGCCACCCCATCTGTCCTAGCAGTTTTGTTTCTTACAGAATGTATAAAGAAATCCTTAAATCAATAATAAAACAACCACCCAGTGAAAAATTGGTAACAGTATAAACAATAATACACAAAAAGATGGTCCATAACACCAACAGGGAAATGCAAATTAAGATGGTAAAACACTATTGGTACTAAGTTAAATTGGAGCTGTTTTTGGGGAGGGAAATTTGGCAATATCTACCAAAATATTAAATGCATAGACCCTTCAACCAGAATTCCATTTCTGGCTATCTTTTCCAGAGAATTATATGCACAGAAAGCGAGAGGGTATTCATGGTAGTGTGTCTGTAATAGTAAAAACTGGAAAAACTTAAATAACTGTCAAGGTGGAATAATAAAATAAACTCCTGATTAAAAAACAAAACAAAACAAAATGACTCAGGAAATCCCAAAGGAGGATTGCAGACATAAGCTTGCCTGAACAGCTTTCCTGGGCTGATACCAACACAAAATTAAAGCCCCAGAAAAGTCATGGTAATTTAATACACATAGTGTTTTTCTGAAGAAGACTTAATTAAGAAAATTTAAGTTGAAGCGGGCACAGTGGCTCACGCCTCTCATCTCAGCACTTTGGGAGGCCAAGGCGAGAGGACTGCCTGAGTCCAGGGATCTGAGACCAGCCTGGGCAACTTGGCGAGACCTCATCTCTACAATAAAACAAAAAATTAGCCAGGTGTGGTGGCACGTGCCTGTAGTTCCAGCTACTTGGAAGGCTGAGATGGAAGGATCACTGGAGCCCAGCAGGTTGAGGCTGTGGTGGCCATGCGCATGCCACTGCTGCACTCCAGAGTAAGACTCTGACTCAAAAAAAAAAAAAGAAAAAGAAAATTTAAGTTGCAATTGTGTTTTTTACAGACGCCTCACCTAAGTGGCATAAAGTTTAAGAATGTGAGCAAGAGTTGGACCACAGCAGCCACCAGCTGCTTGTGGCTCTCAGGCTACGGAAATATGACCACTGCAACTGAGATGTCCCCTAAGTGTAAAAGACACGCAGATTTCAAATAATTCCAACAATATGAAACAATGTGAAACAGCTCACAGAGAAGCTTTTATCACCTACATGTTGAAATGATAAAATTTTGCATATCTTGGGCTAAACAAAATCTATTCCTAAAATTCCTTTCACTTTTTAAATGTAGCTATTAGAAAAGGTAAAATTTGGCCAGGCTCGGTGGCTCACGCCTGTAATCCCAGCACTTTGGGTGGCAGAGGCAAGAGGATTACCTGAGTTCTCAGGTTCGAGACCAGTCTGGGTAACTTGGGGAGACCTCGTCTCTACACTAAATCAAAAAATTAGCCAGGCAAGGTGGTGCGCGCCTGTGGTCCCAGCTACTTGGAAGGCTGAGGCGGAAGGCTTGCCGGAGCCCAGCAGGTCGAGGCTGCAGTGGCTATGAGTGTGCCGCTGCACTCCAGCTTGGGTGACAGAGTGTGACTCTGACTCAAAAACAAAAAAAAAGAAAAGGTAAAATTACATCATGTGGCTTGTATTGTAATTCAACTCAACTCCAATGAAGTCTGCTTCACCTCTTTCTGTCTGAATTTCCTTATCTAGAAAATAGATCTACATTCATAGAGTTATTATTATAAGACTTAAATAATATATTTTAACAGCCCTACTCATAATGCCTGGAACACACACCAACTAGTCAAAAAACATTTGCTGTAATTTTTATTATGTATTAATAATTTATTTTAAAATGTTCACCTTATAGCAACACTAAAAATTTTAATTTTAATTGAGCTAAACTCCACAACCAAAGTTAGATATGCTTCCTGTCATTGCGAATAATTTATCTCTAGTATGTGAACAGTAGATAAAATCAAAGCAGATACCAGGGCAGGCAAGACGAGCTTCACGGGCGCTGGCAAGGAGGGAGAGTAACGCCGAGCCTTCCTCACAGCAAACTTCTCAGTAGGGAGAGATTTTCCGGCAATTCTCTGCTTCAAGCTCTCCACCTGTCTGTGAAGAGCCCCAGCCCCAGTGAAAAGGCATTAACACACGCATAGTATTTACACCTGTGATTTTCACAATGCTCCACAGACCAGCAGCATCGGTATCAACCGGGAGCCTGTTCAGAATGCAAAATTCCAGGGCCTTCCCGAGACCTATGGAATCAGCAGTTGCAGGGGTGGAGTCAGCAATCTGGGGTGAGATGAGCCCTCCTGGTGCTTCCCATGCAAGCTCAAGCTTGGGAACCAAGAGTGACCCATGTTTCTCTCTAGTCAACTTAGCTAATGTCCCAAACCTATCAAACGCACTCCAGGCGATACAGGAATAAGACTGGCACTATCGAAAAATAAGCAGGAAAGGGTCCACGGTGTTTACTTACATTGTAGAAACCCAGAGAGAAGGAAGAGAGCCCACTGGTACGTTTCCTGTGCTTACTTGCAATTAGGCCCGAGACCCGTAAAATAACGTGGCCCAAAAGACAGTCATCGACGAACGCATACATTTGAGAAAATATTCCCAAGCACAGGTGATTTTGGAAATAATCAACTTAGTACATATATCATGTTTACAAACTTCCTCTCGAAATTCTAAAGAATTTCAATCATGAAATTCACAAGTAGGTTAAAAATGAGAGTAGGGTGGGGAGATTCCATATGGGTGGAAGCACTTTTTTATGCAGACTTTTATGAGTGTATCAGACAAGTTGCTGAGAAGGATTCAAGGAGATACCCAATTGCATCACTGAAAAAAAAGAGTAACGTGAAATAAGAGAAGAAAAAAAAACCCAGGACGAGGCAAGCCTGTGTTAGCTTATTCCTGGGCGCAATATGGGGCTATAGGTTTTAAACCAGAATGCCCCTCAGTTGATGTCCATTAATATCAGTAGAAGAGGCAGAGGAAACGTGGGGTGGGAGTGAGGGAAAGGGGGTTGCAGCACACCTTGGACATGAACCCTTGTGGTTCAAGATCAGAGTCCGCATGAAGAGAGCATCCGTTGTGAGGACTCTCTCTCTCATGATCCCAGTCTCCTAGGTTTATGATAGAACAGACCTGAAGCTGTCTCCTGAATATAAGAATGAATACATCTCCCTGAAGCAGGAGAAGTGAGCACCAGTTGGAGGCCCAAACTTCACCAGCACAGAGGTTACTTATGCACCCAATCCTGACTTGTACCCCACATCTTTAAAATAAAACAAAGTATTAAAAAAGAAAACAGTGAGTATATCTTTCACATGAACTGCTTTGATATCAATAAAATTCAATCTGAAGTGGAAGAAACAGAGGGAAGATCGAAAGGTGGATGTTTATGTATCTCAACATTCCATTCCATTAACTGCTGTTTCTGTGAAATGACAAAATGCATTTTACAGTAAGAGGTAACAGTTATCAGCCATAGCTTCCACCAATGTCGATGCCACAGTTAAGTATACATGCTCTTATTTTGAAGAAGAGCTTTTAAGAAGGAGTTGAAGGCTGGGCACAGTGGCTCACGCCTATAATCCTAGCACTTGGGGAAGCAGAGTGAGAGGATTGCCTGAGATCCTGGTTTGAGACCAGCCTGGGCGACTTGGTGAGACCTCATCTCTACGATACGAAAAAAAATTAGCCAGGCACAGTGGCGTGTGCCTGTAGTTCCGGCTAATTGGAAGGCTGAGGCAGAAAGATCACCTGAGCCCAGTAGGTAGAAGCTGGGGTAGCCATGAGCACGCCACTGCACTCCAGCCCGGGCGATGGAGTGAGATTCCAATTCAAAAAATAATAATAATAAAGAGTTGAAAAATGGCCCTGGTCATACTTTCAAATTTGTTCTGACAAGTCAGAGGGTTCAGCTAAGCCATTATTTCTCAAAATGTGGCCCAGAAAATCCACTAATCCACTAATCCAGGCACTCACACGCCCTGCCTACACTCACACCCTAGACTGCTTCACCACCAGTAACTTCTCTACCTCAAAGCACAAAATCACGCACACCACCCTTTGAACACCACTCTCTTCTTCGAACTCAGCTGTTCTATCCACTGTCAGTCCGCTTTGCTCTTCAACCTTCTTCCAGTGCAGCAGTCTCCTTCCGCCTGCCTGTCCCTCCGCCTTCCTACTTAGAGCGCACTTGCCATTGCTTCCGCACGCTCAGGCCTGTTCCCAAGTGCACCTGTCAACTGCCTAGTCACTGCCTCCTCTGGCAAAAAGCCAGCCCTGGATGAAGCTCGTTCTCCCTGCATCTGCACTGACAGCAGACCGGCATCTCCATCAATTCATCACCACCGGCCTTGGGTGGGCCCCTGCACTGCCTGACGCTCCCCACCGTGTTTCTCCCATCGCCTTACTGTCCCCCTCTGCCACAGTGACCCCAAAAACGAGTTCATCCCCCACCCTCTTCGGCCTCCTCCTTCACTCTCACTCTCAACCACTGATCCTGCCTCCCACCTCATAGAGAAAACAGAAGCACTGAAGTGGGAACCTCATTACCATCCGCAAGCCCACCCAACTCTCACCAATTCTGCACTCCTTCCCTCCGATAAAATGGAGGACCAGGACTCAGACTTCCTCTCTTGTCTTTTTTTTTTGAGTCAGAGTCTCACTCTGTTGCCCAGGCTGAAGTGCAGTGGCATGCTCACGGCCACTGCAGCCTCGACCTGCTGGGCTCAGGCGATCCTTCCACCTCAGCCTTCCAAGTAGCTGGAACTACAGGCACACGCCACCATGCCCGGCTAATTTTTTGATTTACTGTAGAGATGAGATCTCAACAATTTGCCCAGGCTGGTCTCAAACCCT
>CAUYQG010018523.1:0-32429 GCA_963574415.1 Tarsius wallacei
CACTATTGAAAAGCACAAAGAGGCCGGGCTCGGTGGCTCAGCCTGTAATGCCAGCACTTTGGGAGGCCAAGGCGAATGGATTGCCTGAGCCCGTGGGTTCGAGACCCGCCTGGGCAACTTGGCAAGACCTCGTCTCTACAATAAATCAAAAAACTAGCCGGGCGTGGTAGCGCGCGCCTGTAGTTCCAGCTACTTGGAAGGCTGAGGCGGAAGGATCGCCGGAGCCCAGCAGGTCGAGGCTGCGGTGGCCGGGAGCGTGCCACTGCACTCCAGTCTGGGCGACTGAGTGAAACTCCAACTCAAAAAAAAAAGAAAGCACAAAGAGATAGGTGTCACAAATAGAATCAGTACATTTAAGTTAGCGTGTGCATTATACTGAAAGGCTAAGTTTGTGTTATTCATATTCAGTACAAACATACCTCATTGCTGCTTTTTTGTTTTTTGAGTTTTTTTGGTTGCTGGTTATAGAAACCAACTCATTGTAACCAATATTGGTTTGATCTTCCTTCTAGATAACCATTCATCTCACCTCGCACCAACCTGGAAGAAGGAGCTAGCACTTTGAAACATTCCAGCCATCCAAACATAGATCCAGCTCTTCAACTTACAATCCACAAACAAAAAGATGTGTTATTGAAGATTTTGTGGAAAGACTTTGTTTGTTTGTTTGTTTGTTTTACAGACCTCATCCAATGTGTTCCTCAAAACTATTCTACTTTGTCTTTGGGTCCTGGGTGGCTTCTGTTCTCTCCTAGGGGACCATAAGATATCCCTTTGTGCCATTAAGCTGCCTAGAACCATGGGATGTTCCCTGGACCCAAAAGCAGTTCCCGGTCTTTGCTTGTGGGAAGACTTGAAAGAGGATTGATGTTCCTTACAGTACAGGTAAACTTCCATTATTTTTCAAAATATTCTTTCAGTGCAGTGTTTCTCTTCTCTCCAAATCGGCTTTTCCAGCCCCTCCAGTTGCGCTCTGGGACCTAAGCCTGACTCACCTTTCTTATGAAAAGCTGTTGAGTTCTCCCGCTCCCCAGCCTGTGTGCTTCACCCATGCAACGAGATTTTCACATCCTTGGGAGGCAGAGAAAAGTGTAAGTAATAAATATTTTATCCTTTCATAGTTTTAAGGGCATACAAATGTCTCAAGAGCTGGAATAATAAGTCAGCCTTAAAAAGAAACTAGATCCAAAAATAGGACGTCCCCAGAAACACTAGGAGACTTCAGCCTTGTCTCAGCTTCTCTCTGTTCATTTGCTCCATTCTTCTTTCTAGGTTTTCCTCTCCTAAACGTTCTGGTTCTGTAAAAAGTGAAGGCTTTCACAGAAAGAAGTCTTTGTCATAGATACCAATGTCTTTCAAATCTATTATACATCTATATTTTACTAACATAGAGTCTTGAACCTCACTCACAAAGATTATGATCTAAATCTGGTAGGGCTTTCAAGGCTTTCAAATCTGTATTTCTAAAAGTTTTCTAAATGGATTAGGGTAAAGAACACCTCTCCCCCAGAAAATTACAGTAACATAAATAAGATACAAATGCATTTCTTGTCTCACTTAACTATTCTGACATGAGGAATTCAAATTGGCAGGGCAGTTCAATCCTACTTAATTATTAATGATCCAAATTTTCTTCTGTCTTGTTCATTGAAAGAGCCAGCTCATAACCAAAAAGCATTTACAGACATAATGCCCTTGACTATTTGGTCAAAGTGGGGTCACTGTCACATTCACTTTACAGCTCTTGGAAAGAGGAAGCTTAGAGGTCCAAACTCAGCAGTTTTGTTTGTGTGTGTGTGTGCATGTGTGTGTGTGTGCGTGTGTGTGTGTGTGTGTGTGTATGTGTGTATGTGTTGGTGGTGGTGGTTTTGTTTTGTTTTTTGTTTTGTTTTATCAGCAAGTAGGGCAGAGTTGCTCATACCATTTCCACACTGATTCTCTTGGGAAGACCTTACTCATTTGACTGGGAAACATATTATGTAGCAGGACATCCGTGGGCCCAGAAGTGAAAAACGTATCTGGAGAAATCCAAGCACCCCCACCATACTTCCCAAGTGCTTCTAACACACAGGTAGGCTTGGGAGCCACTGTATAGAGACAAATGATGGTGACTTTCCATCTCTATCCTTCATTTCACACAGCATCAGCTGTCCTATAGGGGACAGAGTCCTCAACTTGGAGTCAGAGCCCCCTTGTGCAAGGCCTGGTTCTGCCACTTAACTAATTGTGTGATCTCTAGCAGATCATATAATAAGAATATTATATGCCAGAATTAATGCTAACTGCTGTCTACGCATCATTTCTTTTCACCTTTACAATGTAAGGCAAATATTTTTTATTCTGTTTTAAGAAACTAATTTTCCATCTCACACTGTTATGTACGATCAAAACCAGACTTCAAACAAGCTTTGTCTGTACCCAAGGCACATCATCTTTCCCCTCTGCTATATTTCACCTCACTGTGTCTCATTTTCTAATAAGTGAGACAAAATATCTACCTCAACAAGTTTTTTGGGGCGTTAAATGAACTAATTTAAAGATTCTACATAGGCCTTAAATCCTAACACTATTTTCTTTTGTATACACCGAAGTTGAAACTAATTTGCCATAATAGACCTGTGTTTTGATTTCTTTTCTGGCAGTGGTGATAAATTTGAACTTATTCATTCACAATCTCTGGTTCTGTCTTCTGTGATCAATGGCATCCATTTGTAAGATGACAGTTCAGAGTTAACCTGTGGCATGGAACTGAACAAAACCAACTGGCCCATATGGGAATGGAATTAATGATCTGGAACTGATAAGCACTGTACTCAGATGAGCTGAAATAACTAGACATCAGCTGTCACCATGAAGACATGAACTAAAGATAAGATTCAGGGAAGAACAATCTCTCTTTGTTTCTCGTGTAAGTCCATTCATTAAAGACCTGCAAATAAAACTGTCTTGCCAGCAAATGCCCCGTTATCATTAACCAAATTAAGATGAATTTCAGCACATTTCTCCATTTCATATTCCAGTCATATTATTACTGAGCCTACCTTTTCTTTTATAGTGGCTAAAAAACCCAACCTGTAGATCATAATTTGCAAATAAGACACCAAAAAAAGTAAAACATATATTCCCATCTCATTCCCATCTCCCCCACCCCAAATAAGTGAAAACATTTGGGGAAAGAGCAAAATAAATACAAATTGAAATGCACACTATTATTGCCCAATGGTTTTTATAGCACCTTTAAATATGAATATACATATATGAGAGATGTTACATTTTTTAATAAAATGGAATTCTTGTTTTTTAAAATTAATACAAAAAGCCAGGCACTGTGGCTCACACCTGTAATCCCAGCACTTTGGGAGGTGAAGGCGAGAAGACTGCCTGAGTCCAGGGGTTTGAGACCAGCCTGGAAAACTTGGCAAGATCTCATCTCTACAATAGATCAAAAAATTAGCTGGGCATGGTGGCACATGCCTGTAGTTCCGGTTACTTGGAAGGCTGAGATGGAAGGACAGCTTGAGTCCTGCAGATCGAGGCTGTATGGCCAGTATGCCACTGCACTCCAACCTGGGCAACAGAGTGAGACTCTGACTCAAAAAAAGAAGAAGAAAAGTATGACCAAAATCATCCTAAAATCTTTGACAATTTTCATATAACCAGCATCACTCAAATGTCTTTAAAATTTCCAAAACTGCTCCACTGCAAGCATCCAGGGATTGGGCTCAGGATTTTCTTGATTTTCAACTCTGTATTAAGCCATTTACCTGGTCATAAAAAAAAAAAATGTAGGAACATTTTCTCCCCTGTTTAGAAGAGAGTAACTTAACTTACCAAATTGAAAAATCTCACTCTCCACCCATAAGTGAACCCTGAATATTTACCATAATTCTATAAGAAAGGGATTGGCAGTAGTGGGATACTGCTGGGGTGGGGGTGTGTTGTGGGGAACACAGTATCAATAAGAATACCTGATCTCAAACCAGACAAAGTGAGGACAAAAGGGAGACCCAGACTCTACCTGTATGATGACCACTTGTATACCTAATCCTGAATTGTACCCCACATCTTTAAAATAAAAAAAAGTTTTAAAAGAATAAGAAAAATCTCACTCTCCATCTCCTACCCCTACCCCTGAACTGTATGTTTTGCCAATAAGCCACTCTTACATATATACTGTTGGAAGGGAAGCTGAGAGAAAACTAATTTCCCCTTAGTTCAAAGAATCTCTATTGTCTAAAAACAGCAAGCTTTTCTAACTAAAATGGGTCCACCAAATATATATATATATATATACATATTTTTTTTTCCCTGAAAGATCTCTCATTTCAGATTATCTCAAATTGAGAAAATTTTAAAAACTGATTTGCAAAAGTAAAAAACAAGTTTGAGCATTTGGAGAGTCTAAAATTCCAAATTCAACAAAAAAGTCAATTGCCTTTTCACTTTAGCTGAATGAGAATCCTCTATAGCAGACTGAGGGTGGGCAATAAAAAAGCCTTCCTTTTTTATTGGGTTATAAACAGAGAAGGTCCAGAACTTGTAATGTATCTCAATTTTAATGGATTTTGTGAGAGTGATTTAAACAACAGAATTTTGTGCTCAGCCACACATAGTTAGGGATATATGCCATGTATTATCTATTGTACTAGCTACTTGCCTGTTCATTTCTGAATTCTGTTCTAAATATAGAGATTAAAATGCGAAGCTACACGGATCCAAAAAAATTCAGCATATGAAATAAAACATGGAGTAACAATTATGTTCCCTGAAGGAGCAGCTACTAAAGTGCTTCAGCTGCTTGTGATCTTTCTATTCAATGGCTAAGCTAAGAAACTAATGATTAAGTCTCCTTGGATACATCAAGGACACCAAGGTTTAGGTGACTAGCAGGAAAGGAACTATCAGTGACTATTAGTGCTGCTACATGTACAGTAGAACCTAGTTACCTAGAGATGCAGTGAAAATTATCATTACAAAAGCATTAGAAGAATGTTTATAAGTACAAAAGTGCCTTCAGCTAAAAGGAGGACTTTTTTTCTAAGGTAAGAAGAAACCTAAATGACTCAAGTTATTTAACAAAGATTGAGTTCTTTAACATGGGTGTGGTTTTTGTTGTTGTTTCTTTGCTTGTATGTTCTTTAACAAAGAATTATACAACAGAAAGATTAAAACTAGGAGTTTCTGGAAGATTTAGCAACAAGGAGTGTGGATCAAACACCAAATTTGAAACCATACAGAACTAGATTTTACCACCTACTAGCTATGTGATCTTGACTAATCACTAATTCTAAATTTCAATTTCAAATTCAGATAATAGTATGAATAGAATATTCCTTATATAAAATGCTTGAGATCAACAGTGTTTCAGAATTTCAGACTTTTAAATATTTGCATATATGTAATGAGATGCCTTGGAGATGAGACCCAAGTTCAACACGAAATTCATTTATGTTGAATAAACACACCTTATACACATAGCCTGCAGGCAATTTTATATTATGTTTTTAATAATTGTGTACCTGAAACAAAGTTTGTACACTGAACCATCACTATCTCAGTCACCCCTGTGGACAATCTGTGGTTGTTCAGCATCGCCATCATTCCTGACTGAATTTATATGCTACCAACAAACAATCATTTTTCTTACACTTATTCACACATAATGGCAACTATGATATATGATTAATACTGTGAAAAAATAACGTGTCCAGTGTAGCTAAGCAGCACATTTTCATCACCAGAACACCTATATCAGCTGTTAAACAACAGCAACAGCAAAGACAGGCTTTCAGTCTCCACCCACGATGCTATGCTTTGGCTAAAAGGTTGCTGTACATTGCATTTTATTTTTTTAGATGAGAAGAAACATCAGAAGCAGTTGAAGGACCAAAAAGGGGTCTTTCTAGGGATGAGGTAGCATTCTGATGCATGGCTTTTTAAAATGTTTCCTCCAGAGTCATTTGCCTTATTAACAGTGGTTTTGTCTTAGAAGTTCTCTCTTTAATTTTATAAACTGGTATGATTTCTTGTTCTATTATGAATACATGCTGCTCTAGTCCTTCAATAAGCCCATCACACATTTTCACCATGTCATCTATAGGCATTTTTTCTGCAGTGCTAACAATGTCATTTTCATTGCCACTATTATCACATTCACTTTGATTTAGAACCATTTCAGTTATTTCACTATTAATCAAAAAATGAACAACTGGAGCCTCATTATCAATGTTAAAAACTCCAATCTTCACTTCTCTTAGCTTACTGATAAATTTTGAAGGTATATTTTTTTGCATGTGTAAAGAGGTCAGACATCATTTTTTTCTCACTTGACATACAAAAGCCTTCAAAGTCACCACCTTGTTCATCATCATCACTGAACATAGTCGCAGGACAGAGGTTGTACCACACATGCACAACTGTGTCTTTATTCACTGCGTTCCAAGTGTTGGTAACAACATATGTTGCATCCTTCATGCTAAACGCCTTTTGAAAACCTCCCCCACACATGCCTCTGTTCACTGCTGCTAGCATGCTGTTCAAGAAAGTGTTTTTATATTTAGTCTTTATTGATCTAAGATACCCTGATCACATGGTTGCGTTAATATAGTCTCTTTTGGGGGAAATATTTGACATAAATATTCTTGATGAAGATTCTAGTTTGAAGAGGATCGGAATGCTTGTCAAAGAAAAAAACTTGCAGCCCTCATCCAGTTCAGCTTCCCTGTAGTTATCATGAGCTGCTGATACAAGATGTTTGTGAAATGAATCAGAAAAGATGTTCCTGGGGATCCATGCCTTTTTGTTAACATAACAATGGACTGGTAAGAAAACCACTCCTTGAAAACGATGAGGACATAGGTTTTTGCCCATCACAACAAGTTTACACTTATGCATGCCTGCTGCTTTAGCACACCCAGCATAGTTACTCTGTCCTTGGCATCCTTAATTCCTGTAGGGACCGTCTCATCAGCTGTAGTCAGTGTCTTTCTGTTTTGCCAAAACAGAGATGTTTCATCAGTATTATAGACTTGTTCTGATGTCAGATTTTCATCAGCAATGACCTTGGCAGATGTGTCAATAAATCTCTCTGCTGCTTCATGATTTGCAGATGCTTTCTCACCATCTTTAAAAATGTAATGCCGTTTCTCCTCTTAAATTTTTGCAATTAGCATGTTGAAAATTCACAGTTCCCTTCAATGTTCAGTTCATCATAATATAGCACTGCTTGTTTCATAATCAACACACCGTTAAGTGGCATGTATTCAGTGACACGAATTCACTCCTTCAAATGCACAATCAAGGTCTTCATTTTTGGATTTATGCAGTCATTCTTCTATTTTTCATTGGCTTCTGTTTATTACTTTCAGGACAGAAATGCAACAGTTTATCGTTCTTTCTCTTCAGGTCATATGTGGTGGTCATGCCAACATCATACTCTACTGAAGATGTTTCACACTTATGCCGCTGCCAGTTTCTCCACAGCTTGACTTTCTGTGCTGTAGATAAACATAAATGATCCTTCTTTTTCAAATAACTGTTACACATAGGGGTCTGTAGGTCTTTTTGATATTTTCAACAATATCTTTACACCAAAGAGCAGAGAATAACCAAAAGAACACATTGAGTAATACACATAGATCTTGACTCTATGTGGGGAATCTGCCATTGGTGCATCTGCCCCGTGCATATGCCATTTTATTACCTTTTGTGGAAGTGCTCAGTGGAGGAGTCTAGATATGTGCAAAAAAGAAGGGAGCTGGGAAGGTCGTTTTCCTTTGAGGATGTACATCCAAGTTTTGACTACAACCTATCTCATATGGTCAAGTGTGAACTTTTCCACTTGTGGCATCATATTGGTGATCAAAAATTTTTTTAGATTTTGGAGTATTTAGGATTTCAGATCTTTAGATTAGGGATGTTCAACCTATGCCTAAATTGCTGAAAGATCAGCAACATAATATAAAAAATAATATGCCCCAAACCCAGTGCAGTACACGCCTGTAGATACAGCTACTCAAGAGGTTAAGGGAGGAGGATCAGTGAGTCCAAGAGTTTGAATCCAGCCTGGGCAACATAACAAGACCCTGTCCCTTACAAACAAACAAATTAAAAAAAAAAAAAAACCTTGCCCAAAACAGACATTCATTTAATAATAGTTATCATCTACCATTTTTACTATAGATGAAAAGGTAATGGCTATGGCTTTGATAAAAACTTGAAGTCCTAAATAAAATTCTCAAAAGAGAATCCTTTCACTATTTGTTGTAAAAATATAAGCACTCCAACAATCCTGGGGCTACCAGATGTTACCCATCAGTAGAAAATAAAGAAAAAAAAGGACTTTGATATTTTCCAAATGCAGTCTTACTTCTGAGTAAGTAAATTAATTGTGAAGAAGTATAGTAAAAAAAGTCATCCTCTAAGTCAGGGTTTCTCAGCATTGGCACTATAGAGATGATTCTTTGTTGAGAGCTGTAAGATATTTTGTAGCATTCCTGGTCTCTACCCCCAGATGATCTCACAGTTGTGACAACCGAAAATGTCTACAGGGATTGTTAAATGTCCCTTGGAGGGCAAAGTCACCCCTGGGTGAAGACCAGGTTTGTTAAAAGAGGAATTCCATGTGCATGTTGTGTTTTATGCTACTCTGAACTCTCTGAGGGCACTTAGAGCTGGAGCAATCATTTTATGTGACCCTAATATTCAACTAAGTAAATAAGGTGATTAAACATTAGTCAAATAAGCAGTGTAAACGTTGACTTGAGAATAAAATGACTCGTATTCAGGAACATTGGTCTTAGTATTATAAAGAAGTGGTCCTGAATCCAAGCTTTCCTACTGCTATATCTACATAACTATACACAAGTTACTTATGCACGTCTCAGTAAAATTAAATAATAGTCTTTACATGATAACAACAATAGTAGTAATGGTATTGACTATATTTCTGTCTCTGGGACCCAAGTCGATTTTAGTTAATATTTACAAATCTTAACTAGTGAATAAAACAAACACCTTTAGTCTGATATGATAGAGAAGATAAATTTTTAATCAATTTAGTGAGGTGTGATAAACATATGAAAATCTGTAGATATTTAATGTACACAACTTGATGTGTATGGCGATAAGTTTATACCAGTGAAACCATCAAACTGTCATCACTTATCAATTTGATAAATTTAGCCATCACCTCCAAAGATTCCTTCTACTAGATAGACCCTTTGATTTTTTTTCTTTTGTGGTAAGAGCATTTAACATAAGATCTATCCTCTTTGCAATTTTTTTTTTTTTTTTTAAGTTGGAGTCTTACTCCATTGCCCCCGTTGGAGTGCAGTGGCACACTCACGGTCACTCCAGCGTCAACCTGTTGGACTCAAGAGATCCTTCCGCCTGAGCCTTCCAAGTAACCGGAACTACAGGCACACACTACCACTCTCGGCTAATTTTGTGGTTTATTGTAGAGGCGAGGTCTCACCAAATTGCCCAGGCTGGTCTCAAACCCCTGAGCTCAGGCAATCCTCTCACCTCGGCCCACCACAGTGCTGGGATTACAGGCTTGAGTCCCTGCTCCAGCCCTTCTTTGCAAATGTTAACGATGCAATATAGTATTGTTAATCATAGTCCCCATGTTGTAGATTGTCAGAACTTATTTATCTTGCATAACAGAAGCTTTAAGAAACTTTATACTCATTAAAGAACAAGTTCCCAGTTCCTCCTCCCCTCAGCCCCGGACAGCCACCATTCTACTTTCTGCTTCTATGTTTGAGTATTTCAGGTTCCACATGTAAGTGAAATCATGGGATATTTGTCTTATTGTGTCATGTTTATTTTACTTAGCATATTTTCCTCCAGGTTCATCCATGTTTTCGTAAATGTCAGGATTTCCTTTTTGCTAAAAAATGAATAGTATTTTGTTGTATGTATATACCACTTTTTTTTTTTTTTTTTTTTGAGTTGTAGTCTCACTCTGTCACCCAGACTGGAGTGCCGTGGCCGCTCCCAGCCACCGCAGCCTCGACCTGCTGGGCTCTGCGATCCTTCCGCCTCAGCCTTCCAAGTAGCTGGAACTACAGGCGCGCTACCATGCCCGGCTAATTTTTTGATTTATTGTAGAGATGAAGTCTCGCCAAGTTGCCCAGGTGGGTCTCGAACCTGCGGGCTCAGGCAATCCACTCATCTCGGCCTCCCAAAGCGCAGGATTACAGGCTGAGCCACCGAGCACGGCTATATCACATTTTTTATCCATTTATCTGTTCCTGGATTTTATGTTGGTTCCATATCTTGGCTGATAAGAATAATGATGCAATAAACATGGGATGCAAGTTATTTTTAAGATCTAGATTTTAATTCCTTTGGATACATATCCAGAAGTGGAATTGATGAATCAAATGATATTCTAGTTTTAATTTTTTGAAAACATTCACATTTTTTTTTATAATGACTGCACCATTTTATATTTCAATTTATGGAATACTTTGGTTGCACCAACTTATATATATATGCAAGGATTGTCTTTTTTCTCACTCATTCCAACACTTGTTGTCATTTTCTTTAATAGCCATTCTAACAAGTGTGACATAATAGTTCATTGTGGTTTTGATTGGCATATCTTGGATGACTAGTGATTTTGAGCATCTTTTCCTATACCTGTTGGCCATTTCTATGTCTTCTTTAGAAAAACATCTATTGAGATCCCTTGCTCACCTTTCTAATGGATCATTTGTTTGTTTGTTTTTGCTATTGAATTGTAGGAGTTCTTTATATATTTTAGATATTAATCCCTTATCAGGTATGTGGTCTGCAAATGCTTTCTCTTATTCCATTAGTTGCCTTTTCATTTTGTTATTTGTTTTTTTTGGGGGGGGGTAATTTTTTGTTGTTGTTGTTTGTTTTGCAGTGCAGAACTTTTTAGTTTGATGTAATTCTTGTTTTCTGTTTTTTATTTTGTTGCATTTGCTTTGTGTCATATGCAAAATATCATTGCCCAGTATAATGTCTAGAAACATTTTCCCTGTTTTCTTTTCAGTTTTATTGTTTCAGGTCTTACATTTAAGTCTTTAATCAATTTTGAGTTGATTTTTTTAGTATGATGTGAAAGGAGGGTCAAATTTAATTATTTTGCATGTGGATATACAGTTTTCCCAATATCTTTATTTATTGAAATGATTAGTTTTCTCATACTATATTCTTGACACTCTTACTAAAGATCAATTGACCTTGTATGTGTGAGTTCACTTCTGGGATCTCTCTTCTATTCTATTAGCCTGTATGTCTGTTTTTATTCCAGTACCAGGCTGTTTTGATTACTATAGCTTTGTAATATATTTGGAAATCAAAGAGGTGTTACCTCCATCTTTGTTCTTGATCAAAACTGCCTTGGCTACTTGGGTCTTAGGTTGTTCCAAATGAATCTGGGATTGTTTTTTCTAGTTCTGTGAATAATGCCATTAGGTTTGTGATAGAGATTGCATTGAATTTATAGATTGCTTTGAAAAGTATAGACATTTTAACAGTATTAATTTTTCAAATCTATTAATATGGGATAGCCTTCCATTTATTTCTGTCTTTTCAAATTTATTCCATCAATGTTTTATAGTTTTCAGTGAACTAGTTTTTCATGCCTTAGATAAGTTTATTTCTAAGTATTTTGTTATTTTTGATGCTATGTTCAACAGAATTGTTTTCCTAATTTTCTTTTTTGGTGGGTTATTGTTAAAATATAGAACAGAACTTGGCTGTCTTGAATTTGTTTATTAGTTCTAACATTTTTTGTGAAGTCTTTAGGGTTTTTGACATATAAGATTGCCATCTGCAAATAGGAATCATTTTACTGCTTTTCTGATTTGAATGCCTCTTTTTTTTTTTTTTTTTTTTTTAACGAATTGCTCTGGGCCAGACTTCAAGAATCATGTTGAATAGGAAAGGCAAGAATGGGAATCCTGGTCTAAAGGAAAAGGTTCCAGCTTCTCATCTTTGAGCATGATGTTAAATGTGAGCCTTTTTCATAAATGTATTGAGATAAGTTCCTTTTATATATAATTTGAGAGTAATTTTGTCATAAAACGTGTTTAATTTTGTCAAATACTTTTTTATGCATCTCTTAAGATGATCATGTGGCCAAGTTCGGTGGCTCAGCCTATAATCCCAGTTCTTTGGGAGGCTGAGGTGGGTGGATTCCCTGAACCTGCAGGTACAAGACCCGCCTGGGCAATTTGACAAGACCTCGTCTCTACAATAAATCAAAAAATTAGCCGGGAGTGGTAGCGTGCACCTGTAGTTCCGGCTACTTGGAAGGCTGGGGCGGAAGGGTTGGCGGAGCCCAGCCGGTCGAGGCTGCAGTGGCCAGGAGCATGCCACTGCACTCCAATCTGGGTGACAGAGTGAGACTCCAACTCAAAAAAAAAAAAAAAAGATGATCATATGGTCTTTATCGTTCATTCTGTTACTATGATGTATGACATTGATTGATTTGTGTATGTTGAACCATCTTTGCTTGCCAGAAATAGATCTCTCGTGACATAGTATATCATCTTGTATTACTCTGATACTGATATTGTGCATGGCATTTATATAATGTACTACTGTGTTAAGTTTGTTAGTATTTTTTAGGATATTTGTATCTATTTTCCCTGGGGATATTGGCCTGTAGTTTTGAACTTTAAGTTAATGAAATCATACTATATATATATTTTTTATATCACTTAGTCTGTTTAATGTTATGAGTCATCCATGTTGTTTCAAGCAGCAGTAGTTCAGTAATTTATTTCTATTGTGGTATAACATTCTATATTGTAGGAGTATATTATCAATGTGTATCCATTCTACTACATTTTGATTCATTGCAGGTTTGTGCTATTACAAATAGTAATGCCATGAACATCCTTATATACAGTCATGCATCACTTAATGACAGTGACACATTCTGAGAAATGCATCATTATGTGATTTTGGCATTGTGCAAACATCCTAGAGTATACTTACACTCACCTAGATGGCACAGGACTACTACACACCTGGGCTATGTGGTATGGTCTCTTGCTCCTAAGCTACAACCCTGTATAGCATGTTACTGTACTGAATACTGTGAGCAATTGTAACACTATGGTAAATGTGTATCGAAACATAGAAAAGGTACAGTAATAAAACTGTAAAAATATTTTTAATGGTAAATCTGTATAGGGTACTTACCATGAATGAAACTTGTAGGACTGGACGTGATATTGGGTGTGTCAGTGAGTGGTGAGTGAATTTGAAGGCCTAGGACATTTCTATACACTACTATAGGTTTTCTAAACACTGCGATTGGGCCATACTAAATTTATTTACAAATGTTTTATTCAATAACAAGTTAATGCTAGCATGCTGTAACTATTTTATTTCATACACTTGACTATGGCTTTTATATATTGTGGGTAGCAGTCCTTTAACTGCATGTACATACTGCAAATACCTTCTCCACTCTGCTGTTCCTTGCCTTTTCATTCACTAAATGTCATCTTATGGGAAACAAAACTTTTTAATATCAGCATAGTTTATCAATTTTTCCTTTTATGGTTAATACTTCACTCCAGCTGCACTGGACTCCTTGTTGTTTCTCAGCACACCAGGCAACTTCCCACTTCTATACTGACTACTTGCATGCATATATTTGGCTCACTCCCTTCAAATCTGTCTGTTCGAATATGCCCTTATCAGAAAGGTATTTTCTGGCACATCTATATAAAATAAGAACCTTACCTACCTTGCCCCACCCCCAGTATTTTCTACTCCCTATGCTATGCTTTATTTTCTTCTTGTTGCCCCAAACTACCTGATGTATTATCTATTTGTTCATAATCTCTCTCCTCTACCCACACACTACCATGTAAACTCCATGAAGGTATAAAATTTGTCTGTTTTGGCCAATTCTAAACACCAGAGCAGTAGCTGACACAAATTAGGTATTCAATGTTTTTATTGTTTTATTGAATAAATGAATAAATCAAGTCTAAGTATGGATTTCTTATTATTTATATGTCTCATGATGCTGTATACTTTTTCTGAATGTTCAAATTTTTGTTTAATTCTGAAAAATTCTCAACCATGATGTCTCCTAATTCACCTTCTCTTCTGTTTTGCATATTAGACATTATTAGTCAAGTCAGAGCTCTTAGGACTTTTTCACATCTTCTAATTTCTCTTAAATATTTTCCAGTTTTTTTTTTTTTAACTGTGCTATGTTCAGGGTGACTCCTTCAAAGCTGACATTCAATTAAATAATTTTCTCCTCAGCCTGGTTAATTCTACTGTTAATTCATTTGTTAAGATTTTTACTTTGATATGTCTTTTGTTTGTATAATGTTTATTTGGGTGGATGATTTGAAATCAGCCTGATATTGTCTTCTGATGCTGTATTCTAATTTTGTGGATTATCTTTATTTCTCAAGAAATAACTTTGAACATTTTAGGCATACTATTTTAGAGTTTTTCTTAGATAACTCATTCTCCTGAGGTATGAATACTCTCATTTATTTTATCTGTTTATCTTATTGGATAGTTTATAAAGTTTGTTATATTCAGTGGAAATCATCATTTACAAAAGTTACATGTGTCCTGGGATATAGAGATTTAACCCTATGAGGTTTATACTTTATAATTTATATAAATTTATAATTTTTCCTGATAAAGTTCTTTAATGTTCACTGGTTTCAGAACAATTTTTGTGACACTCTTAACTCCATATTTTTGCACTATGTGGGAGGTGAATTTTGGCGACATATTAATGCACAGATTGGGCCAGGATGGGAGGATTAGTCCATCTCTGTTATTTTAAAAGTAAAAGGCATTCTCCACCTCCAGCAGAAACCTACATTGGAGTTTTTATGATGTTGCATCTTTACAGAGTATTGCATCTTTTAGGTATTTTCCCTTGTGCACATATTTCTCTTGGAGACATTACAAAGTCTTATGACCAGACACTATATACATATATACACACATAGATATATAATAAACCTGTGACTAAGGCCAATATTATCTTTCTCAAACACTATTCTCACTGATAACTAGGACATTCAGTGTAAATATTCTATAAGTAGTTGCAAACAAAGCAAGTACTCAAAGGACAAGTCCAGAAAAGTGCCTTGAATTTAATATAATTTATACATGTTATATTGCTATTAATGAAATATCAGGAATCATTTATTCCACTGTCACTCAATAGCATATTTGCTGTTCGCTTTGAAAACTGGAAGACTGTGCAAATTAGCAAAGTAAAGCCCCTTTGGTTCATTATTCTTTTTAGCACTTAAAATTCCAAACCCATTTAGTAAATTTTTATTGGCAGTCCAGTGTATATGATAGCATATACACTTCCACATTTGTTAGCATAACATCCATTCCTAGATAAAATCTGAGCATTTCTGTGTACAAGAGAATCAGATAATGGGATAGTTCAGTAGCCTGATAATTTAAATAATCACAATTTATTGGAAAAATAATCTGCCATAATAATAATATGTCCTCCTTCACAAACAAAATTAATATTACCTAATTTTTTTGTTTATTTATCAGTAATGATAGATTTGCCATAATCTGCTTCCTCTCTTGCCCAGTTGCTATTGTGAATGACAGCATGCATTTTATAAGACAATTGGAAAGGATTTAGGTACAGTGCATGGTTTATAAACGGTACAAAGCTGACCAACTCTTTTAAAGATCTGCACTTGAGTTTGGCCTCATTAGCAACCTAGTCAACTGAGCTTACTATCTATAACCAGAAACTTTTTAAAGGACAAAACTTATTACGTTGCAGCAGACAAGCAGGCTGTCAGCACCATCATAACAGATTCTGACGACTCTCCAGAGGGAGGTAATTCTGTCCACATTATCCATTGTTGTAAAAACACCAGGAAGTTGGTATCTGAACCTGATTCATGACAAAAAGACTTAAGGGATGAAGACATGAGAGGCAGTAAAACACACTGCACAAGCCACCAGGAGTATTTGTGTGGGGACACTTCTGTATTTCATAACATAGTATTGTTTTAATCAGAATTACTGGTGTCATTGTCATTCATCATTACAAATTGTTTTGCAATACTTTCCAGGGGAGAATTAGAGTTTCTGTACCTGAAACATGCATTAAAGCAACAAACGAGGTTGAATCAAGAACATGTCTTCCCATAACATGGATCAGCCTCTGTCAAGCTTGACCACTTCAAAGTTCTTTAATGAAACAGCCAAAATAAATACTAAGCATATACAGTAGAGTTGAAATGCCAAATTTAAATATGCTTATTTCCCAGTCTCTTGACAATATTGGAAGGAAGATTTTTTAAATTATTTGGTTAAATTATTACAATTACAATTCCTTACTTCTAAAGTATCTGACTTTGTATAATATCCAACTTCCTATACTAGTCATTTCCTTCATTTTCTACAGGGAGAAATAATGGATTTAAGGAATTAAACAGTGGGCAAAAACCTAGTAATTATTGTCAATCCAATAGCTTTCTTTAATAGGGAGTTGTAAAACCATAACAAAGGACATTATGCACCGAGATTAGGTCCTCAATGGCTATAAAAATCCTCAGTAGAATATAGTTGTTACATCCATTACATTTTTTATTTACATAACTTCAAATTAAACAATGTGATGATATATACTAGGACATAATGATTGATGTGCACTAACTTTCAACTTAAGGATAATATTTCACTACTCATTCCACCATCCTCAACATAATTTCCTTCATTTTATTTTTCTCCTCCCACAGTTTATCTTCCATAAATTTACTGAGTACAGGTTAGCATCCTTATTTATTCATTCAACTGTGATGCATTTAATGCCTACAATGATCCAGCCACTACACTTAGCGATAGAAAAAAGAGTGGCAAAAAAAGTCCTTAATCTCCGGGATTACAGTTGGTATGAGAAATAGGAAGGACAATCAAATAATCATACAAAAGATAAAATCAAAAATTGCTACAAAATGAGAAGGACATGGTAATATGAAATCTTATAATAAACAGATTTCAAGGGACACGTGTTGAAATGTTAAAGACCATTAGAATTTATCCTGGTACAGAAAGAAGATAAGACGGAGGTTAGCAAGTGCAAATGTCCTATATAGACTTAAGTCTATATAGGCTATAAAAATCTTTAACTGTTTAAGATCAATTATTTTCAGAATCAAATTAAGAAAAAGACATTTGTCTTGTCATTAGATTTATTTTAAAGTTCTCTTTGGCAGAAGAAAGAACAAAATTCTAAGTCTTCTGTATTTAAATTAAAGACTTCTTTATCACCAAGGGAACAAATCCAGAATTTTTGCACACACTAGCTGCAAAACTTGGTACACATATGAGTTTTTCTTTATTTTTATTCTCTGCATTATGATTAGTACCTAGGTATAAACAAAGCATGATGGGCTATTTTGGTTTGATGTGCGATTATATTGTAGTTTTCATTTTATTTCTATGATCCATGAGCATTTATTGTAGAAAAGCATTCTAAAGTGAAATGTAGGGGAAAGTGATTGTTAAAGTTTACTATAAATGTGAATGGATTTCTTTCAAGAATAAAATGATAGTACTATTGTGAAAAATTATCAACCTGAGCCTTTTCAAACAGCTTTGGTAATTGCTGGCTTTCATTTTACATTGATGTGACATCTAAATGGTCATTTTACCTTATCATCGTCAATCAATACCTTAAATATGTATAATATCATAATGAAAGACCACCATACATATATCGTCTATCTTGAGACAGTCACAGCTAAGTTCTTAAAAAATACATAGGCACAAAATTTCTTTGAAGATTAATTGCTAGGTAAATACAGGTGAAAAAAGTTGGTTTAGGAGGTAAAAAGAAGAATAAGAAAGACCTAAACACTATAAAACAACAAAAATTTCTAGCATTTCTAAGTACATATATGTGCGTGTGTGTGTAGATGTGTGTGTATACATACAAAAGAGTATATAGAGTATACCTATATATGCGGGAGCTCACAATGCCACAGAGGTAATTGGGGTATGTTAAATATTCAATGTCTTCCTCCAATTAGTCAATGGTTAACTTCTCATACATCTATATTTATTGACCACTATTTCAAATGGGCTATATCGGAAAATAAAACTTAGCAAACATTAAAGCTTTAAATAGCCAAGTTAAATGGCAATTTTATCTTCCATATAGCCACATTTTCAGTCATTCATTAACACATTTTATTAAGCTCTTACTGCAATGTGCACTGGGAGATCCTAGCAAAGAGCACAAAGCTCTTATCATATCACAATGGTAATTAACAATTTTTAGAATTCTACAGTAAGTGGTAAGTTTTTTATTTAGATCTCAAACTGAACCACGAATATATAAAAGCTTTGCTGGTTTTCATTATTTCCCTTTTCTAGCTACCGTCAACACAAGTAATTGCAGGTAATTGACATATAATGCAATAACAAAGAATTTCTTAAATATAGCCTAGCCACTACTCCATGGGATTTTATAATCCAATAGAAATAGATTAATAATTATTATTTTTATTTACATGCTATTTTACAATTCAAAAAACACTTCACATGCAATAGCTCATTTGGTATATGTGCACTGCCAAAGTTACCTATCTAGAGATATTATTATAACCTTGATCGCATGCTTATGAAAATCAACAAAATAAGAACTTCTGAGTAAGACACACATATACAGCAAGGCATATATCCAATGAAATTCAAAACTGAAGAAAGATGAGTTAAAGCTTCATGAGTATATGGTTCTACAGTATAAATCAGTACTGACAGGTTCTGAAAAAGAGATGAGATTTCAAGATTCACTTAACTGGCAGAAAGAGTCCGCTTAATAGGTTAAGGTAAAGGAAGTATAGGAAGACAATCCAAGGACAAAGTGCTACTTTGGAAAAGGCACAGAATTTCATAATAAAAATTTATGCCAAGGCTTACAACCATGAGGCTTGTCTCATTCTATAGTGCTTACAAAATTGCTGTTGAGATAAATACCAGATTCCATAAATGAACAAGATATAATTCATCCAGTATTTCCATCTCACTTCTTTTATTTCAGAGTTTCAATATTTTAAGTGTATTTAAAGGAAGTTGACAAGCAAAGTCATCCAAATGTTCCTATAACTAATCTTGTTTTCCAACACGTGATGTAAGACCAATGAATCACAGTAACTAACTCAAATAAGTGACCCAGCGTCATTTCTATTATGAAAACAGGCCATCTGTTCATTGTCCTCGAAAGCTAAACATTGCTCTGTCTTAACTTTTTTACAGCAGTGATTATTCACTTTGGCAAGCCTTGCATGTATTGTTTGTTTCATCACCATAAAGATTATATTTGGGCATCCAAATGCTGTATATTTTCTTCCCTGGCATCACATGAGCATTCATTCCTCTTCATAATATGGGAAATTTATTCAGTGCCAATTAGAAGAATAAACTTCAAGATGATAATGGCTCTGTTGCATCAGAAATCATACACAAACTCGTTTCTTCCTGCTATTAGCCAATTACAGAGAAATTTCTTCAATAATGTTTCTATCTTGATCACAAATAATGATTAGGTTAAATCATATGAGATTTCCAATAGTCAATTGTTTGAATTATAAAAATGTCAATTTCATATCCTCCTGCCTAATGAAATGAAGCAGATTGTTCATACTTTTACTCCCTAATTAAAAGTTATCTACCTTGAAGATACATCAATATATTAGACTCAAAAGAAATGATTCATACCTGGCTCCTATTTTCTATTTCAGATCACAAAAAGCTAAGCCTTTTAACACTCTATTTGCCTTTTGTCTGTATAAAAGTATAATTTTCAAAAAGTTAAAAACTTGCTTTCCTTACAAATATATCTATATTTTGAAACACACGTACAAAATATATTAACTAAATAACAAGGCATGCAATAAGATCTTGATACTGGTTCTGAGAGCATTTTGAGGAACTGGCAAATATAGGCATTTTGAGAAAACAATACAAGAATAAAAATAAGATTGCTAGGTAAGATAAAAATTTGATTTGTGTCTTGCAGGGCAGTAAAACCATAAACTTTTAGTTTATCTTCTTCTCTTTCTTTCTTATCTTCTCTTTCTGAACAGAAATATTCAAGTTAACATGTGTCAATCATATAAAAACTAACAAAGTCAAGCACAGAACCATTCTCCTAGATAGCCTAGGCCAGGGGTGGTATCTCATGCTTGTAATCCCAGCACTTTGGAAGGCCAAGGAAAGAGGATTGCTTGAACTCAGGAATTTGAGACCAGCCAAGGCAACATAACAAGACCTCGTCTCTTAAAAAAAAAGTTAGCCAGGCAGAGTGGCACATGTCCACAGTCCCAGCTACTCTAGAGGCTGAAGCAGAAGTATCGCCTGAGCCCAGGAAGTTGAGGCTGCAGTGAGCCATGATCATGCCACTGCACTCCAGCCTGGGAGGCAGAGTGAGATCCTGACTCAAATAAATAAATTAATTTAATTTATTATCCTTAGGTAAGCTCATTAAATAATGCCCCAGTGTGATAATGAATAAACCTACTGACCCTTTTCACTTTGTCTTATTTTTAAGTTTGAAATAATATTTCTTAAAAATAGTATGAAAGAAAGAAATTCATTGTAGTATAGAGGTTGAAATTATTGTCTTAAATTCAGCCTCAATATGGAGAATTTATTTACCTCTTTGCCTACTTTTTTATCCCAGAATCTTTGGACTAGCATACTATTCTAAAATAGTAATCCTCACAAATTAAAAAAAATGAGTAAACCTGATTTTCTAAATCTAGAGAATCTTATCGGTCATTTTCTAGGTTAACTTTTTAGAAATTGAACTCATATTCAAGTATAGCTTACTGTTTTTTCAGTACTGAGACAAAACCCATAAACATTGTGTTAGTTATTTGATAAACTTATTTTTATGCATATCCCAGCTTTCCCAATACCACCAAATCTGTACACTAAAAGTTCCTAAAGCCAGAAGGGGTTTTACAGATATGTAAGCCGCCGTAAATAGCAACTTACAAAGACCCAAATAAAAGCTTTGTGATCATCATATTTATGCCAAGAAAATATGCTTCATATTTCTATTCTAATAATACAATCACATATGATTTAAATTTTAAATATTTTTGATTTAAATAAATTGTGTCTTGTCAGTCACTATTAATATAAAATTATATAATTTTATCAACTTCCTGGAATTGATCTTCAAATTCCTGATCTTGGGATAATTAGAAATTTTAAATATGCTGTCTTGAGAATGTATGAATTATAAAAATAAACAGTTGTATTATTTAATTTTATGCCTAAGACAATGAGGGGTAAGCCTACAGTTTATTCACCCCTCAGTGTCAGCTAGGGAATGAGCTCCAGGACTCCCTGCAACACCAAGAGTCACAAATGCTATAATCCCTGATACAAAATGGGATCATAGTTGCATGTAACTTATACAATCCTCCCATATGCTTTAGATCATCTCTAGATTGCTTATAATACCTAAGACAATGTCAATGCTGTATGAATAGTTGTATCATTTTGGGAATAATAACAAGGAAAAAAGTCTGTACATGTTCAATACCGATGCAAAATTTTTTTGAGTATTTTCTATTCCCAGTTGATTGAATCCAGGGATGCAGAACCCATGGATATGGAAAGCTAACTGTATTTTTAAAAGGCATTAGGTGAGAACCTCTATACAGTGACAGCTGTAATCAAGAGTACTATTATCTGGATTTAAGTTTCATTGAAGTAGGCAACTGTAAGTAAAAATATTGAATGGGACTTTATCCTCTTTCAAAAGGAAACGTTTTAACAAACAACATGTAATGCATTCAGTTAGGTTGAAAACTGAAGAGTCTCCTTTTTGACAGGGGTACGTAACAGTACATCAGGGAATGCAGTGGATGAAAGTCTTGACAAAGTCTTTTCAATATTCTTGTAAAAGAAATAGAGGAAAATAAATTGAATACTAATACAACTGCGTGGATTTGAAGTGAATTGAAAAGCCATTTCTTGCGGATGCTGATTAATAAAATGATGTCACTGTCTGTGGGCTTTGCCTTCAGCCCTGTCTTGTTCAACAATTTTATCAATGACTTGAATGAAGACAGAAAATATATGTATATTACATTTGCAGATGATACAAAGCTTAAAAGGATAAGGAATATGCTGGATGACAGTAAGCCAGTATCATTGAGTCAAAAAGATCTTGACAGGCTAGAAAGATGGGCCAAACCTGACAAGATGGAATTTAATAAGGATAAATGTAAGGTCAGTTCAACAACAACAAAAAGAAAGAAAGAAACAAAAGGAAGCCTGCTATTCAAGTACAGCTGAGGGAGCTATGGCTTAAAGGCAACAGGTGAAACAAGGACAGAGGAATTTAGTTGAGTTTACAGTAAGGTCACCGTTAGTCAATGTGAATTGTTGTTTAGAAATTTGCTCTTTAGAGTCAAAGGATGGGGGGGTTAAAGATTAATCTTGGCAATTTACTGAATCCCTTCAAACCTTAGTTTCCTTTATGTAAAATGATAGTGATAATAGTAAAATCTTCAACATGGAGTCTCTATTACTCTTTTATGTAAGAATTGAGCCTTAACTCTTGCATTGTTAATTACAAATACAGATTTGTTTTTCTAACTTTTGATGGGAGGAGAGGTAGAAAGGAAGACATGAAGAGGTAAAGGGGGAATAGAAAAGAAAACAAGGGACAAGAGAAACTCACCAACTTTTATTGAACAACTACTTTGGTCAAGGCACTTTGTGAGGTACCATAGGATACATAAACTCATTTAATTCTCATAACAAAATGTAACAAAGATATCATTTCCATGTTAGACATAAGGGAACTAAGGCTTAGAAAGAATAGCTTCCCTAAAGCCAAAACATAGCAAATAGCAAAATTGGGCTTTCAACCCCGGTATGCACTCCAAGGTTAAAACTCAGACCACCTCATAACAGGGTCCTTTGTGAT
Organism: Tarsius wallacei; assembly: GCA_963574415.1. Lineage (NCBI taxonomy): Eukaryota > Metazoa > Chordata > Mammalia > Primates > Tarsiidae > Tarsius > Tarsius wallacei. The sequence continues at coordinate 22,973 of CAUYQG010018523.1, forward strand.
CACCTAAATGACAAGCATCCTCAACATTTTTTCATTCTATCTGCATGGTCTAAAATTCAACTTGAAATATTATTCTGTTATCACATTTATATTAATGTTATGCGGTTTGGTTCAATCTGTGAGGATGTATTTTAACACATTAAATTATGTCTGTGACTCAACTTGTCTATATAAAGCAATTCAATAGACACAATAACATTCCTGATAGTCACCCCATACATTTAATAGTAAACCTTCCTATTACTGGTTTCTGAAAAGCTTTATTTCCTGAACCTCTTTATGTGTTATGTTTTCTTTGTATTTTTGTTCATTTCATTTTATTTTCCACCAAATGCACATGAGAAAACCTTAAAGTGAGCCAACAGCAGTGGCAGCAAAACTATTTTATATATAAACTGGAAAAAAAAGAAAAAAAATTGTATTCCACCTAATACAAAAATGCAATGCTATGCACTTGTAGGTTACCACCTATAGTAAAGCAATTTGGAAAGAGACCAGTAAAGAAGACATAGCTACAGGGAGAACATTATGTGCTTCCCACTGTCAAAGCCCCATGTCACCCACACACTGCCATCCTTTAATCCCAAGTCAAACATCACATTTCCTGTGAAGTTCTGCGTATCCGCATCCCCACTCCAGTTGAGATTTGATCACTCCTTCTTTTGCTCCATAACTTTTGATACTTCTTATATAGCACTCATTACACTGCTTTGCAAAAAATTGCTGAAATAACAGGATGCTAAATTGTATGTTTCAATGGATGCACCAAACACAACAGATGTTACCATTTTATAGAATTTTTTAAAATAATTAATTGGAAACAACACCTGAATTCCTCATCCACATTTAAAATACATAAAGAATGAACATGAAGATAGGGGAGGACTGTCTCAGTGGGTTTCTTTCTGAGACTGTGCTTAAAGTCTCCTCCTTGGGGATAGGGGAGTTCTCAAGACTAATGAGGGAGTATCAGTTTGCTTAGCATGCGAACCCTGAAGCTAGGAGGAGTATGGTGGGCTGGTATCTGACTTCCACCCAAAAAATCTGGAGGCAATAAAAGTGGACTAATGAGCTGCGATTATCTCAAAGCAATGGAGTGTTGCTGCCATGTATAGGGAACAGTTTTCAATTGCAGAGTATGCTGAGGCAAGGCACTTTCCAACCGATTACATTCTGACTTCTAAGTCTACACTATGAAAAATGTTCTTTTTAAAGTTGCCTGTGACTACCTCCATACTGAGAAATTCAATAAACTCCTCTAAATCCTTGTGATGACTCAACATCTCTGAGTGAGTTAGCATTCACTTTTGAATTCAAACTTTCACCTTCTTTGGTTTCTGTGATTATTCAATAAGGTATTGTGCAAAGGCCATGTGCTTTGAAATCAAACAGACCTAAACTTGATTTAACACAATAAATAAGTGTTTACAGAATGCACAGACCGTACCAGGGACCAACCTGGGTTCAGTGGATCAATGATAAACAAGGCAGACATGGAACAAAATGCACTCACCGTGCTTAATATTTAACCCAGCTATACCACTTTCCAGCTATATTATCTTGGGAAAATGTATTAAATTATCTGAGCATAAGTTTCTCATCCATAAAAGGAGAATAATATTACTTCTTTCATAGGGAATATTATGAGGATTAAATGAGGCAAAATATGTAAATTGACTATTCAATCTCTAACAGACACATAATAGTCATTCAATAAATGTTCAATCATTTCACCTCCCCACTCCCTCTTCACCACCTCACCCATTCCCTGCATATTCTCCTAATGTTTTTGCAATACCCATTCTGTAATTATCTCAGCCCTACCCTAGTAAGCACTATGAAATGCCTGCATCCACCAAAGCTTTTGCAGCTCTGTCTTTCCTCATCCTTTCTTTTCCCCCTAAGGAACTTTATTTACTTTTTGGCATCAGTTAACACCTCTATGCAATTTCTGCTTCGAGCTGTGTTCCCTCTTTAGCTCCCATCTCACATTTTCATGATGTCTCTATCTCAGTGTTTAAAAATAAATTCACCATGCTCACCTGAAATCTACTCCAATGTGGAATTAATGAATATTAATTAAATTTATTTAAATAAATATTCATTAAGCACCCACTATACACAAGAGACTTTTCTGGGACCAGGCACTCTCCTCTCACTATCTGAGGTCAAAGACTCCAGCAAATTAAGATAGGACCAGTATATTTCACTAGCTGAATTCTTGCTATTTGCTCTCACGGAACCAGTAAGATTTGGTTAGCAAGGGATACTTGTATCTACAAAGCATTATAATTTATGCATAGAAGTAAGACGGTCTCTCTGATCTTCTTCTGCCTTCCTTTCTTCCCCAAAGCAAGCCATAAAACCTAGAAAGGTCAATCTCTAACCTACCTCCCCTGAAAGTTAGGTAAGACCCTCACATGCCAGGTGTCCTTGCCCTAAACCCACGGGGAAGTAATGTTACACAGAAAGGCCAAGGAGAATCTGAACAAGCAGGTTTTGCTAAGCTCCCCCCAGCTTATTAACATTATATCATATTTATATCATATTTTTGTCCAATTATATTTATGTTTATCCACAACTATCTACTTCTTTCATCAGACAACATACAAACACAGTTTTAAGCCGGGTGCTTTGGAGCACATCTGTAGTCCCAGTTATTTAGAAGGCTGAGGTGGAAGGACAGCTCGATCCAAGGAGCTTGAGTCCAGCCTGAATAACATAGAGAGACCCCATTAATTTTTTTAAAAACTTAAAAAACACACACAAAATTTCCCCTGGGTCTTCATTTCTGAAGGCTCCCATGTCATGTAAAGTTTTGTTAAATAAATTTGTTATGCCTTTGTCATGTAAATCTGTCTTTGTTATAGAGGTATTCAGCCATGACCCTTGTGATGGGTGACAAAAAGATATTGCTTTTTCTCCCCTACATCTTAAATTGGACTATTTTATTAGAATAGGAGAATTAGAATTCAGATGGCAAGGCTTTAGGAAGAAATGGCTCTCAAGGACTTGAAAACAGTAAAAGGCTTTTTTTGCAAAGAAAGAGTAAGAAGTGAAAACAGTAAGAGGTTTTTTGTTTTGTTTCGTTTTTGTTTTTGTTTCCAAAGATTGTCTAGAAGTTATCAACTAGTAATCTTTGTTCTTGGTGAAGAGAAAAGGAGACTGATAAAAATAAAGGTCAGAAAATAATTCATATTTTTTTAAATTCTAAAGTACTTGGTTTCTAGGTTTTGCAGAGCTAAAATCAAACAATAAATATTTACTGAAGGCTAAAATATCAACATTTAGTTTATCCAAGAGTCATCAGGCCCTGGGACATGTTAGGTCATGGTGGCCAAACTCGCAGGAGACTGACTTTACCAAAAGCCAATTAAACAATTTATAATGAAAACAAGCACAACTGCTAAGCAAACTGCTCTTTCTATTCACCAATCAATGCATTATTGTGCCAGGGAGAAGCTTTTTCAAGAAAGCAATTTTAAATTATAAGGTATTTGTCACCCCACCAGTACTTAGGCTTCCTCTCCACAGCTTTCCTCTTTTTCTTTATAATTTTTTAAAAATATAGTCCAGATTGTATTAAAATTGGGATGCTTTTAAAATGAAAATGTCTGGTCCTTGCTCAGACTAAATTAGAACTTCTGAGGGTGAAATTCAGAAATCTCTAATTTTTTTTAACAGTTTCACTACACTATCCAAATGATTTTGATGCTCACAAGCCAAACTTTGGTGTGGCTTATACCCACTTTTCACTTCTTCATCTCATCTTATTACATTTTAGTCTGATTTTTACTGCCTCACTCTGTTCTCTGGCAGAAATAACCAGTGGTATCTTAATTTTCAACTCCACTGACATAACTCGTATGAACTATCCTAAAACAATGAAGATTTTTGCCACCGTCTTTTTCTTGGAACTTCCCACTTCTTAGCTTCCGAGATATTATTCTCTCCATGTTGTCTTCCTACTCACTTGACCTCTTCTTCCTGTTCTCCTTGCCGAATCCTCTTCCACTGCCTTGGACCATACATGTTGGGTTGTCCCAGAGCTCAGCCTTTGTTTTCTTTCTTTTTTTTAAAGTGAGAAAGCAGGATTTATTGAGAGGACAGAGAAGCTCCCACCATGGGAGGGGACCTGAAGGGGCTGCCCCAGCCTTTGTTTTCTTCGTTTATTATCTCCAAGCTTTCTTCTGGGATAATTTCATTCAGTGCCATTGCTTTTTTCATGGACTATGTTTTTATCATTCCCAAAACTGTATTTTGGATCCTCGTCTCTTTTCTTCACTGTTGTTACTAACCTCTAGGGCTCACTAGACAGCTGCCTTCAGAGTTTAAGTAAATTTGAGATGAGAGCAGCCACAGGTAGACCTGCTCACATCTGGGCCAGGTTGGGAAAATGCACTGACAAAACTGCTGGGTTAGGTATGTAAGAGATTTATCAAGAACCAGGAGACATCAGCCCAGAGAACATAGAGCTAGTGATTAAGTAGATTCATCTATCCCAGAGTACCTACAGCCTGAAGGTACTGCCAGGTCAAGCCAATCAAGGGTCATAAGAGAAGGGAGGTAAAACTGATTGCAGATCTGGGCAAAGGCAGAAACGGAGGCAAGAGCTTCATCGGGAGCAAGATGAGAAATGTCAGATATATTGATTCAAGTGACTATGAAATGTAGGAGTGTACTAAGGCAGTCAGCAAGAAGGTACACCTGTCCATGAGTGTTAAAAATATGTTACTATTTATGCAAAATATCAAGTATATGCTTGCAATTATCTCTATTATGTCTCATGACGTTTCTGCATGGTGTTTAGTATTGAATCTATAAAAAGCAGGTGCTTTTTAAAAATATTAAAAATCTTTGTCTGTCTGCTAGATAAATCTAAACACAAAAAGTCTGAAGCTCCCTCAGTTTATCTATAAAGGTTAAAAACACATATGTTACCTAGAGGTCTTGAATTTAATGTGTGTTTAATCTGAGGTGACTAGAACATTCTAGAATCATCCTAAGAATAATTTCTCTTCCTCATTCTCTCCTTTTTAAGATATCTAATTATAAAACATCTCAAACAGAAAACAATTCAATACTTATGTAGCCTCCACAGAGATTAAGCAGGTGTTAACATTTTGCTATAATTGCCTTGAATTGTTGTTCTTTTTTTAAGAGATAAACAGAGAGAGCTAAAGACACCCACAAAACTAGGTATTGCAAATTGCTTTCCAAAGTGTTTACACTAATTTCTTCATTCATAACAATTTATTTCTGTTTACCTTTGTTTTAATCAGTACTTACTAATGTTTGTCTTACTGATGTTTGTCTATCCAATGGACATGAAATGATATCTACTCTTATTCAATCTGAATTTCTTTGATCATTATAAAGTTGAGCATATTTTCCTGTTTTGGGGAGTTTTTCCTCTAATAACTTCCTGTTTATATACTGCATATTTTCCCATTAAGGTTGATTGTGGTTTTCTTTCTTATTTGTATGAGTTCTAAGTATATTCTAGACAGCAATCCTTTGTTCTTTATATGCTTTGCAAATATTTTCTACTAATTTGTGGCATATATTTCCACTTAATTCATAGTGTCTTTTTTCACAAGGAAGTCACATTCTTTGGAGAGTAAACTAAAACTTTGTGTTTAACTGTCAATAACTCGGGAAACCTCTTTTTCCGTCTCAGCAAATACTGAAGAGTGGCACTTTGTTTAATAAAAACAATTAACAAAGCTCACACAGATTAAGATTTAAGTAATATTTTTGACCATCTGGCTAATATTTTGGCAATTTATTGCTTTGTTCATTTTCAGTTTCATTTTTATTTTTGCCATCTGAAAAGTTGTCTTCATCCTATAAACTCAGTTATGTATTTTTTTTTTAATTTTGTCAAATTGTATCCAGTATTTCTAATACTTGGAAATGAAAGATGTTTAAAGTAATCTTTTTTTGTTGTTTGTTTTTGTTTTTGAGTTGGAGTCTCACTCTGTCCCCAGACTGGAGTGCAGTGGCCGCTCCCAGCCACTGCAGCCTCAACCTGCTGGGCTCCGGTGATCCTTCCGCCTCACCCTTCCAAGTAGCTGGAACTACAGGCACGCGCCACCACGCCCGGCTAATTTTTTTGATTTATTGTAGAGATGAGGTCTCGACAAGTTGCCCAGGCGGGTCTCAAACCCGCGGGCTCAGGCAATTCACTCACCTCAGCCTCCCAAAGCGCGGGATTACAGGCTGAGCCACCGAGACCGGCTTAAAGTAATCTTGATCTAACCACTTTACTTGAATTTCATCCCTTTTCATCCCAATTTTTTTTCTTTTTCTTTTTTTTTTTTGAGTAGGTTTCACTCTGTTGCCCAGGCTGGAGTACAGTGGCATGATCACGACTCACCACAGCTTCGACCTTCTGGGCTCAAGAAATCCTTCAGCCCCAGCCTCCCAAGTAGCTGGGAATACAGGTATGTGCCACTATGCCTTGCTATTTTTTGTATAGATGAGGTCTCATTATGTTGCCCAAGTTGGCCTCAATCTCCTGGGCTCAAGTGATTTTCCTTCCTTGACTTCCCAAAGTACTGGGATTGCAGGCATGAGTCACCATTCCTGACACCTTTTCACCCACTTTTAAAGGACACCATGCTAGATGTCTTTCTAGGCTGTAGTTCTAAAGACCTATGCTAGCAAATCCACACAACACCTTTGGGCTCTAACAGATATTAAGCCCATGGCATATACTAATCTGGAGAGTGAGTGGAATTTTTAAAGTTTATGCCTAATCTCTCCAGCTAGATTACAAACCTTTCTGTGGTAGAGACTGTTTTGTGTCTACATATTTCTTGTACTTAATGTTATTCTCAAAGAAATCAGTTACTCAACTTTATTTATGATTGAAGTGAGCATTCACCTACAAATGGGCTCTTAAAACCAATGCTGATTGATTATTTTGACATGAATAAAGGAAACTAATATAAAAATAAGAATATTTTAGAACAAGTCACAACCATTTAACTGATGCACAATTATATTATAGACAGTTGTCTTCAGCAAACTCAGTAAGTACAGTAAATGAATCAGAGCAAGTTTATCACAATAAGTACTTTTTGATTTATCAATGTTTCACGGTACCTGGATACATTAGGTAAGGTCAAGGTTGTGCTACTATAACAAGAAACCTTAAAATTCAGTAACTTAGATAAAATATGAGACTTTTCCCCCCTTACAATTGAAAGTCTAGTTGGGTGATCCAAAGAGTATATTACAGTTGGGTATACCAAGTACCTCATATCTTTCCATTTTATTATTCTCTCATCCTCAAATCAATATTGCCAACGTGTAGTCCAGAATGACTGCTCCAGTAGCCTGTATTTATATCTGCATTTCAACTAGAGGAAGAGAAGGAAAGTTGAAAGCACAACCTTTGTGTTTTAAAGACATTACCTGGAATTGTACCTACCTTTAATAACATTACTTTGACCGGAACCTAGTCATGTTATCACATCTAGCTGCAACAGAGGCTGGGAAATACAGTTTTATTTGAGCAGCCATGTGTCCTGTTAAAATTGAAGAATTCTGTTAATAAAGAAATAAGAAAATAATAGGCATTGGCAGACAACCAACATTCTCTGCAACTGGTGCACTAAGTTATCGTTGGCCTATATGGACATTCACTTCAGACCAGTTTATCAACTATTAGTCTGAGACACCAAGTATATTTCCCTTTCTGTGTAGACTCCAGAGAAAGCAGAGAAGACGTGTCCCAGAGCCTGAATGAAGAATGACATGCTCTACCCCTCCCCTCCTCAAAAGTGATGGAAAGACAGAAGACAAGGGACAAGAAAAGCTTGATTCAGTCACTGCAGGACATTTTCCTCCCTCGGAAGTACCAAAATAATAACTTTATTCTTCTGTGAAAAGTAACAGAGAGTATTAATCCTTAGATATAATCATCTTAGTATGTAAAAACAAACAAAAATTTGAAAAATAAGACCAAGTGCATCTCTTATTTTCAAAATAATCAGAAAAAAACAGGTAGAATTGAATAACAAAAAACCCAAGTGGAATTACAAATTGAGTTTGGCTCAAGAAAATAATCTATGTATCCAAATCAAAGAGCAATCAAATTTAAGCTAATTGATTTGAGGAGGAAGATGGCAGCTGAGCTGAGCCACTCACTGTGAGTGAGTGAGTGTATGGAAAATTTTGTGTACGTGCTAGTGAGTGAGTGGGCATGCCCCACCCAACTCCACTGCCACTCCTCCTTCCCTGCTCTGGACAATGGGGAGAGAGTGAAAGAGGTGGAAGTGCTGCAGGAGAGACCAGATTAGAGGAACAATTACAGAGTTTGCCACAAGAGGACAGGTTTGTTTTTTTTTAATTTTTAATTTTTTTAATTTTTTAAAATTTTTTGCCTGTTTGTTAGTTCATCTATTTTTAAATATTTTTCCTTTGTTCATGAATGCATATGTGGGGGTTTGATCAGCATCCCCCCAATTTTTTGTCTTCATTTTTCTTTTCTTTTTCTGTTTCTTTATTCTTTTATTTGTTGTTTTCTGTTTATGTGTTTATGTGAATGATTGAGTATTCATCTTTCAATTTTGTTGGTGGTGGTGGTTTATTTTTGCTCTTTTGTTCTTCTGGGGTTTTTTTATTTTTATTTTTTATAGTTCAAAGTATGTGTCAATATATGTGTGAGGGTTCAATCTGAATTCCTTTTTTTTTTTTCCTCCTAGTCTTTCTGTTTTCCTTCTCCATTCACTCTGTGCTAGGCATGTACGTGTGTGTGTTCAGATTTCTTGGTTTTCTGCTGTTGTTTGTTTTGTATCACTTTGTTGTTATTCCAGTTTGTTTTGGGGAGTGTGTGAATGTGTGTGTGTGTGTGTGTGTGTGTGTGTGTGTGTGTGTGTTCAATTGTTTTTTGCATTGGTTTCTGCATTGCATCGTCATATAGAGTGATGGTGGGGAGTGGGTCTCAGGGAACACATACCAAAATCAGTGAACATTGTAATTTTCAAGTAGCTTCTGAATCCTAGCACACCATCCCACAATTTATTTGAATTTCAAAAACTACAAGACACTGCAAAGCTTCCCACCCACCATCCTATTTCAAAATAGAACATATCCAGAGCCCAGAGCAGGGAAGAATAGAAGGCTGAGCAAACATCAGAAGGGAAAGCCTCTCCCACTGATGTTGAATAACAGAAAGACTAGGAGGAAAAAAAAAAAAGGAATTCAGATTGAACCCTCACACATATATTGACACATACTTTGAACTATAAAAAATAAAAATAAAAAAACCCAAGTGGAATTACAAATTGAGTTTGGCTCAAGAAAATAATCTATGTATCTAAATCAAAGAGCAATCAAATTTAAGCTAATTGATTTGAGGAGGGGAGGGGTAGAGCATGTCATTCTTCATTCAGGCTCTGGGACATGTCTTCTCTGCTTTCTCTGGAGTCTACACAGAAAGGGAAAT
>CAUYQG010018524.1:0-23566 GCA_963574415.1 Tarsius wallacei
AAGGGTCGAATGACTGGAGAAACGATGACTTGGTGGCAAGAGAGTTTCTGGGCACTGAAGAGATGCTTATCTTTGCTGTAGTTGACTGTGGATTATGGGTCATATGAGGTCTGACAATTAGGTTTATGAACTTATCCTAGAAAAAGTGCTCCATCCCTCATTGCTGAATGTCACTATAGTCACCTTCAAAGTACTCCCTTGGGAAGCTATGCACCAAGGCTAGCACCTAGTCCACCCATCAAAGCAATTTTGGAACTCTTTTTCTGGAGTGGCCATCCAAGCTGTCATCAATTTACCCTTGATTTTCTAAATGTCATCAAATGTCTTCCTTTCAATATTTCCTTAATCTTCAGGTAAAGAAAAAAGTCACTGGGAGCCAGATCAGGTGAGTAGGGAGAAAGTTCCAACAGAGTTATGGGTACAGTGCTGCCAACCTAAGCACATGGTGGCGAGTTCACAAACTCCATTGTCAGACCTCAACAAATAACAACGACGGCCCTGATGGCCATTCCAGAAAAGAGTTCCAAAATTGCGTCAGTGCAGAGCTTTCCAACGGGAGCACTTCAAAGGCGACCATAGGGATGGTCCAAGATGAAGGAAATATTGAAAGGAAGACATTCGGTGAGATTTAGAAAATCAAGGGCAAATTGATGACAGCTTGGATGGCCACTCCAGAAAAAGAGTTCCAAAATTGCTTTGATGGGTGGACTAGGTGCTAGCATTGGCGCATAGCTTCCCAAGGGAGTACTTTGAGGGTGACTGTAGTGACATTCAGCAGTGAGGGATGGAGCACTTTTTCTAGAGCAGTCTGGGAACCTGATTGTCAGACCTCGTATGCTATCTTAGCACACTTACTCCTTCACTACTCCTAATAATAATTAATGAACTTTTAACGATGAGGTTATTTGCTACCTGCCTGTCTGCTCATTTGAACTATAAACCTCATTTGGCCCATATGGTAGATACTATAGAATGACTCAGTCTGAGCCACCTCCCCGTTCACACCTCTAGACATCTCCCAGCCAGTGGTTGCCCATGCGACTTCATTGTGACCAATGAGGTGAAAATAGAATCTATTGGGAAGGGATTCTCCAAGAAAAAAAGACAAGGTCTTAGGAGGAGAAGGCTTTTGGTCCACCTGGAATAGAGATGTGATATCTGGAAGTATAGCAGCTATTCTGCAACCATGAGGATAAATCTCCTTGTATGTGGCAAAAACAGACACATACAGAGACCTGAGAACATGATTGTGTCATTGAACAGAGTCCCCACCCTTGACTTGCCCACCTCCAGAATTCTTGTTAGAAGATAAAAGCAAACCACCAGCTAAGGGCTGTCTGTTACTTGCAACTGAATAGGTTGTGAATTGGTGCCGACAGGGTTTGCACCAATTCACCCTGTCACCCAGGCTGGAGGGCAGTGGCACACTCCCGGCCACCACAGCCTCGACCTGCTGGGCTCAGGTGATCCTTCCACCTCAACCTTCCAAGTAGCTGGAACTACAGGCACACACCACCACACCCGGCTAATATTTTGATTTATTGTAGAGATGGGGGTCTCACCAAGTTGCCCAGGCCGGTCTTGAACCAGCGAGCTCAGGCGATCCTCTTATCTCAGCCTCCCAAAGTGCTGGGATTACAGGTGTGAGCCACTACAACTGGCCTAGCGCAGCAATCTTTATAACTGAACGGCATCCTAGCCATAGTTCTAAGGCCCTCGGTTGGTTCCTCATGGTTTGCCACACAAAATAAGCTCTGTGCTTGCAAGAAGAGACTTTCTGGCAGGGCTCATTTAAGTCAACAAATCTTTCTAACACACACACTGTGTGTCACACACTAACCTAAAAGCCAGTGATGCGTGTTGATTAGGACCAATTTCCTCATCTGTCAGAGGGGCTAGTGAAAGTCCTCTTCTGGGACTCTATTCCAGTGACAGCTAATATGTGCTAAATCCTTATAACGTGGCAAGTGCATTCCTTTTTGAATCTTCACATCAATCTTGAGATGTGAAGATGTTATAGATAGGTACACCAAGGATCAGAGAGGTTGAGCATCAGTATCACACAAAGTAGAGAAGCCAGGATTCAAACACAAGCTTGTGTGACCCCAGAGTCATACTTTGAATGTGGGCTTGGGTTCACAAGAGGCTAATGCAAGATTAACCTGTAAGAGACACTTGGTTGATACCGATTTACTTGTATCGGCTGATGATAGCTTAATATGGAACACAGAGCAGAAGAACTTTTAGAATCAGACAAACCTCGCTTCAAATGCCACCTCCACTACTGAGTAACTGAGCGACACAAGCAAGTGTCTTAGTCCTCCGAACTTTTCTTCTTCAGCAAAGTGGATGTAATGATACCCAACTAACACAGGCATCATCAGAACTGAATGAGACAATACAGGGCGTACCAAAAGGTGTTAACACACATTTTAAGTATGACATTCACTCAAAAGAGGGCACTAATCAAATGAACGCTAGCGTCACCATGTGACAGGCAGGACAGTCAAAGAAAATGGCAGAAGGACGGTTGAGTGAGCATCATACTGCATATTGCTATCGTAATTCAATTCAACTTTAAAAAGTAATAATAGATAACATCATTTAAAATGTGTATGCATTTTTGGCACACCTGTGTATGAGAAAGATTTTATCCAAGAGCCTGACACGTAGTCGATACTCAGTATATTATAGCATCTATTTTCCATAGGTATTACCCACTGATTTTACAAATGATTTTACAAGTGATTAAAGGCTCTTCATCAGATATTAGTCCCTAATGGCTTTGCATGTATTTTGTATACACACACACACACACACACACACCCGCCATCCCACCACCCCTCCCCTCAGTTTCTCTTAGAGTCCTCAGCAAGTTCTTGAGACTGAAGAACATTCTAAGCACAGTTGGTCTACAAGCAGGCTACCACAGTGTCAAGGGGGAATTGTCTGGTCTCAGCCACCTGCTGGTCCCATCTCCTCACCCCTGACCCTGTGTGGTCCTTAAATAGCCTATGTTAATAGCGAGTGTTAGTGAGGATGTGGATACACTGAGCCCTGCTCCACAGGTGGTGGGGATATAAAACAGTGCCGCACTTTGGAAAACAGTGTGGCAGTTCCTCGGAATGTTAAAATAGATCATGATCAATGGGCTAAAAAACTATGATCCAGGCCAGGCTCGGTGGCTCAGCCTGTAATCCCAGCACTATGGGAGGCCAAGGCGAGTGGATTGCCTGAGCCCGCGGGTTCAAGACTAGCCCCGGCAAGTTGGCAAGACCTCATCTCTACAATAAATCAAAAATTAGCCAAGCGTGGTAGTGCACATCTGTGGTTCCAGCTACTTGGAAGACTGAGGCAAAAGGATCGCCGGAGCCCAGCAGGTCGATGCTGAGGTGGCCACAAGTGTGCCACTACACTCCAGCCTAGTCAACGGAGTGAGACTCCAATTCAAAAAAAAACCATGACCCAACAATTCCACTCCTTGTACGTGTGCCCAAAATATCCCTGCATCCAGGCTGGGCACCATGGCTCACACCTATAATCCCAGCTCTTTGGGAGGATGAGGTGGGAGAAAGGCTTGAGGCCAGGAGTTCAAGACCAGCCTGGGCAGCATAGCAAGATCCTCGTTGCTACAAAAAATATTTTAAAAACGTAGTCAGGCGTGGTGGTGCCACCTGGGGGGCTGAGGCAGGAGAATCACTTCAGCCATGAAGTCTGAGGTTTCAGTGAATTATGATAGCACCACTGCACTACAGCCTGGGCAACAGAGAAAGACCCTGTCTCTATAAATAAATATATACAAGGCTCAGCAATTAGGTTCACGAACCATCCTAGAAAAAGTGCTGCAAACCTCATTGTTCAATATCACTATGGTCAACTTTTAAGCAATTTTGAAAATTTAGAAAAAAGTTCCAAAATTGCTTTAATGGGTGGACTAGGCACTGGCATCAGTGCATGGCTTCCCAAGGGGAATAATCCAAAGGTGACCGTTGTGATATTTAGCAATGAGTTTTGTAGCACTTTTCTCTAGGATGAGTTTGCAAAATTAAGTGTCAGTCCTCGTGTGTATATGTGTACACACTTAAGTAATGTTAGTTGAATTTTTTTAAAAAGAAAGAAAACCTATGTCCACATGAAGACTTGCACACAAATGTGCATAGCCCCATTATTCACAATAGCCGGAAAGTGGAGCTTACCTAAATACCTATCAACTGACTGTTGGATAAGCCAAGAGCCATGTATCCATATGATGGAATATTAGCAGCAATAAAAGAAACAAACACTCTACAATGTGGATAAACCTCCAAACCATTGTTCCTAGTGAAAGAAGTCATAACAAAAGCCCTCACGTTGCAGGATTCCATTTATATTACAGGCCCAGGAAGGGCAAGAGACAGAGCGACCTCGGTGGTTGGGCAGGGCTGGGGAGGTGCGGAATGGCATGAGATTGCTTTGGGGGTGACAGAAATATTCTAAAATTAGATTATGGTCGTAGTCGCAGAACTCTGTAGGTATACCCAAAGACCCTTGACTTGTTTAAATATACACATTTTGAAAGCCTATGTCTGGCTTGTCCAGGCCTGAAAAGAAGAGAATGGAATGAGGAGGAGGAGGATGGTGAGATGACGATGGAGAAGATGAGGTGACAGCGATGACAGTCGTCACAACAGCATCACTTACTCCACATGAATGCTGCTGTATGTCGGACACTGTGGCATCCTCATCTTTAACACAATAATCCTGGGAGGGTGATGTTGCTGGTCAGAGGGGATATGGGGTATAGAGCAGCACACAGGCTCAGAGGCAGGTCACACCTGCACTCCTTCTGGACTTGGACCTTGGACAAGATCCAAAGTCTCCCTGAGTTTCAGTTTCTGCATCTGCAGAGAAGGCATAAAGATTGTCAGTTTCAATTGTTAGCTCAGGTCCCTGTTTTATAAAATGTGACACAATGACTGAGTTTGACCCTGCAAGATCACATAGCTAATAAAGCTTGGACTTGGCATTCAGACTCAAGCCTGGCTTCAAACTCAGGGCTGTTGCCACTACTGGGGTATTAATCTGAGCAATTAGGTCTGGCATCTTCACCTGCCCCAGTGCCACAGACAGCAGACAGCCTGCTCAGCCCTCCCCCAAAAGCATTTGCAGCCCGCAAGGAACCAGCATCACTCCAGATTGTTAAAGCCAGAATTACCACATCAGTGCCCAGCACCAGCCTCCATCCAGCTCCCCACTGCCCTCCAAGACCGGGGCATGCAAAGGCCAGGCTAGAAATTCACTGATGGAGATTCTGAACATCACAGGAGATGGTGGGTGAGGGACAGGGGTCAGCCAGATCTGCAGGGTCGGGTTGCCTTGAAACCGCCTGCCCTGAGGTCACTGGCACCCCTGTCCCCAGCCAGGACTTGTAGTGAAAGCCCATAAGGGACAGGTCTTGTCCTTCTCCCTGCTGCGGCTCGGTGGGGACCCAAGGAGGGGCATAGGCGCCAGGACCACAGAGCTGGGAGAACCCATAGCATCCACCCGTCACCTCACAGAGGAGGGCAGTGACACCAAGAAAAGAAATAGGACAGTTAATCTCACCCTCACTGAAGACAAGAAAAAAGATACCTCATTTCCACTTGGCAAGCAGTAATTTATGGAGCAACTGCTGCGTACCAGGCACTGAGAATGAAACAAGAATAGGACAAGGTTGCCTGCCTCCTCCAATGACTCACAGAGTCCTGGGGAAACAGACAAGGAAAGAAACATGGATCACTGTGTCGTTGCTGTAGTCTAGAATCAGGTAGAAACAATACTACTTCATGATAACCACTGTTTGTTGAGTGCTGCCATCAAAGGCCCTTCCCATGCTGGGTTCACAGTCCCCACACCTACCCACACCCCAACTGCTCTCCACATCCCCTCACCACTGTGATGAGATTTCTTCTTCACAATAACACTATGTTAGTTTCCTGTGTCTGCTGTGTCCGATTATCACAAATGTTATGGTTCAAAGAAACATATCCTTACCGTTCTGGAGCTCAAAATCTGAACTCAGTCTTCCCAGGCTAACATCAAGGTGTCTGTCTCGGGGCTGTGCTCCCTCTAGAGGGGTCCAGGGAGGAATCCATTTCTTTGCCTTTTCCAGCTTCTGAAGGCCGCCTGCGCTCCTTGGCTTGTGGCCCCTTCCTTGGTCTGCAAAGCCAGCAGCTCTGCGTCTTCTCCCCTGAACTCCATTTCCATCCTAACATCTTCTCTTTCTCGTCTCTTGCCTGCCTCCTATGAGGTGCCTTGTGATCACACGGCGCCCACCCAGACAATCCAGAAAAGTGTCCCCTTCTTGAGATCCTTAACTTAATCACACCTGCAAAGTCACCTTTGCCACGTAAGGTAACATAGTCGCAGGTTCCAGGGATTAGTATGTAGACATCTTTGGCGCGCCATAATTGTGCCCTCCACAAACCCTAATGAGGTAGGAATTCATGATCGCTCCCATGTCAGAGATGAGGAAATGGAGGCTTAGGGTGGTAAGGTAACATGCAAAGTCACAAAAGGAGCAAGGATTTGAACCCAGGTTTATCTGACCCGAGAGTGGGGTCTGGTTTCCCCTGTGCGACACTAGATAATGGAGAAGCCAAGTGCAGGCTGAGGGGTCCCAAAACAAACTGTGCGAGGTGAGGAGTGCATTCTGGGGTTGAGCTGCAGGATGCCTGGCCACGCTGCCCACCGCCGCTTACCCTGGCAACATCTGTGCATGCAATGCCCCCGGAACACACCCCAGGCTCCCCTGCCATTCCACATCGAGGTAAGAAGAGTAGCTTTGGTGGAAGCTTCACCAATTCAGCCAGTGGTCTCCATGCCTCAACTCATTTGAGTTTGGAGACATCTATGAGCATCAGTTTTCCTGTCTGAAAAATGGGTATCGTGAATGCCTATTAATGTCAGCTTGTTAACCACTCTCTCCTGCTTGCTTCCTTTCTTCTCCCTGGCCCTGGAGTCTTGTTGTTTGTTTTGCTTATTTTTTTATTTGTATAAATGTAAGAGGTGCAAGCGCAATTTTGTCACATATACATATTGATTGCTTAGTGTTGAAGGCTTGGATTTAGTGTATCCATCACCCAGATAATGTACATTGCACCCATTAAGCAGCTTCTCACCACCAACTCCCCTTCCACCCTCTACCTTCCCAAGTCTCCAGTGTCCATCATTCCACACTCTGTGTCCATGTATACACACGATTTAGCTCCCACTTATAAGTGAGAACATGTTGTATCTGGCTTTCTTTCTTTGTTTTGCTTAAGATAATGGCCTCCTTCTACCGTCTTTCTTTTCATTCACATATTTAACTTTGTTGTCTTGGAAAACATATTAGTTAACTGATGATGGAATCACATAGTGAAAGAGCTGACAGGCTTCTTTTCTTTGTTTTTTAAGCAGGATTTATTAAGAGGACAGTAAACCTCCCAGAGTGGGCGGGAAGGGACCCGAGGGGGTTGCCTGACAGGCTTCTTAATCATTGTGTCCTCTCTACAGTGAGCTATATGGTTGCCTACTCCTTTCTCTGAAGATTTTCCCTCCTTGGTTCCTGAGACGCAACTCTGTCCCTAGCTCTGCCCCTAATATTTTTGGCCATTCTCTTCCTTTGCTCTCCCCTTAAACGTAGATGCTTCTTTGAGCCCCGATAGACCTCTTGTCTTCTCATTCTGCAGTACACGCACACGTTGCCTGGCTGAGGCATCCATTCCCGCGCTTTCAATTACCATTATGTGCTGATGTACTTTTGGATACCTCGATGTTCTTCCTCAACTCTGTGCTGATGAAGACGTCCTCAGACATACCTTTTGTTATCCCGTCCATCCTGAGGCCCAGATATGCACGTTTACTTGCCTACTAGACAAGCCCAAGTATGTGGAAACTGCCCCTAAATAGGTCAATTGGCCTGATCCAAAGAGCAGTACATTTAAAGACTACATAACAGGTTGGTTAGGGAATCTCTGAGTTTTCGGGGTCCACAGAGGACCACCTTGGATAACTATGGGAGCTGTGATATTGTTGAAACAGAAAACACAGCAATATTAACAAAAACACTCGAGCACAACAAAAAGTTTCACTTAGCCTAGACTGTCCAGTAGAGAAGTCACTAACCACAAGTGATATTTTAGCATCCAAAGTGTGGCTGGTTTGAACTGAGATGTAGAATAGAAGTAAAGTACATACCTGATTTAAAAGAAAGCAAAGTAGCTCATTAATATTGTTATACTGATTACAGAACAGCTCCTGGTTCATATGCGGTGCTCAGTAAATGTTAACTGCTACCATTCTCAAAAAAAAAGATAATGACCTCCTGTAATCCCAGCAACTCGGGAGGCTGAGGCAGGAGGATCTCCTGAGCCCAAGAATTCAAAACCAGCCCGGGCAACATAGTAGGACCCTGTCTCAACAAAAAAACAAACTTTATTTTATTTTAGAGCAATTTGGGGTTCACAGCAAAACTGAGCAAAGGGTACAGATTTCCCAGGTCCCCCTGACCCCCCTGCAGCCTCCCCCCATTATCCACATCCCCCGCCAGAGTGGTGCATTTGCCACAACTGAGGCACCCACGCTGCCACATCACGATCACCTAGAGCCTGGAATTTTGCACAGAAACATTTTTCTAGGGTTAAGGAGCATCTCGAGTCTATAGCCGGCAAGGGAAATCAACTGTCTAGACACAGGCCAGACCGGTCTGGCCTTATCCAACCTTGGCCGTTACTTAAAGTCTGAATAGAATCCCCCAGAGAACTCATAAACAGAGACTCCTGGGGTCATCCAGGCTGGGAAGGAGCAGGAATGTCTATTATAAGAATAGTGCACAACTTTTTTTTGAATCTTGGGGAAAAGAAGAAAATAAAAATCACCTATGATCCCACAACTGAGAATACTCTATTAACTGTATTATCTGTCATTATCTGCGTCAGGTGCATTTCTTTCTAATATCTCTCTATGAACAAAATAGTGATCTACTGAGTTGTCTCTGGGTACAGGGTCTGTTCTAGGTGTTTTATAGGCTTTGTCTCAATCTTCCCAGCAATCTTATGAGGCAGGGCTGTTATCCCCCAGTTAACAGGTGAAAATACGGAGGCAAAGCCAAATGAAGCTATAAAAAAATAAAGAGCTGTGAATGTATATTCATAGAAATGGACACCAGAATGGTGGATAAGAGCACAGACTTTGGAAGCACACCACCAGGGCTTCTGATACAGTTTGGATACTTATCTTCTCCAAATCTCATGTTAAAATGTTAGTCGGGCACAGTGACCTGTAATCCCAGCACTTTGGGAGGCTGAGGTAAGAGGACTGCCTGACCCCAGGAGTTCAAAACCAGCCTGGGCAATATAGTGAGACCTTGTCTCTACAAGAAACAAAAAATTAGGCAGGCATGGTGGTGCATGCCTATAGTTTCAGCTACTCGGGAAGCTGAGGCACAAGAATCTCATGAGCGCAACAGGTTGAGGCTGTGGTAGTTGTGATCATGCCAGATTGAGACTCCAACTCAAAATATATATATATAGGCCACACGCAGTGGCTCATGCCTGCAATCCCAGCACTTTAGGAGGTGAAGGTAAGAGGATTGCCTGAGCCCACAGGTTCAAGAACAGCCTGGACAATTTGGCAAGACCTCATCTCTACAATAAATAAAAAAATTAGCTGGGTCTGGTGGTGCACACCTGTAGTTCCAGCTACTTGGAAGGCTGAGGTGGAGGGATTCCCTGAGCCCAGCAGGTCGAGGCTGCGGTGGGCCATGAATATGCCACTACACTGCAACCTGGGCAACAGAGTGAGACTCAACTCAATATATATATATATACACACACACACACACATATATATATATTATATATAAAATCCACGCCCCCAGTGTTGGAGGTAGGGCCTAGTGGGGGATGACTGAGCGATTGGTGCGGCCCTTGCAGTCATGAGTGAGTCCTTGCTCTGTTAGTTCACGCCAGCGCTGGCTGTTTAAAAGAGCCTGGCTCCTCCTCCTCTCTGTCTTGGTTCCACTCTTGCCATGTGACACGCCTACTCCCTCTCCACCTTCCGCCATGATTGTAGCTTCCTGAGGCCTCACCAGAAGCAGATGCTGGCGCCATGCAGAACCATAAGCTAAATAAGCCTCTTTCCTTATAAACTACCCAGCCTCAGGTGTTCCCTTATATCAGTGCAAACCACACTGGTACAGGGTCTTTTGTTTTTCTCTGACTTTGTATATTCCTTACAGAGGTGACATTGACAAAAGTTCTAAGTGCCCACGTTTTAAGATTCAAAAGGAACAGAACGCCATACCGTGAAAAGTCCCTCTCCCAGCTACCCAGAGGCAACCACCCTGAGCAATTTCTTTGTATCTTTGTAGAGATATTTTATGCAAGCTAAAGTAGCTTTGGACGGGTGTGTATATGTGTCTGTCGGCGTGCATATTTCTTTTTATACAAGTGACAGTATATTCTACAGCTTGCTGTGTTAATTTAACAAAACATCTCAGAGGTCATTACATGTCAGTCAAGGCGTATCAGAGGCATAGTGTTGAGATGATATTTAACTAGTTCCTCCTCTGTCGGGTCATGGTGAGAAGCAAATGAAATAATGCAGGTAAAACACTTACCCAGAAATTTACACATAGAAAGTGCTCACGTGTAAGATATTATTATCAAAATTTTAATCATTCTGCATGTAGAGCTTTTCATTCTGTGCACTTAAACAAAATTGCATCACTCATTGGATATGCTATACAAAAATAAAAATAAACCTTGATCCTTACTTTGAACCATATACAAAATTTAACTCTAAATGGTTGCCAAACCAAAAGGTAAAAACCAAAGCTACAGAACTAGAAGAAAGGTCAGCTGCAGTGGTTCATGACTGTAATCCCAACATTTTAGGAGGCCAAGGCAGGAGGATCACTTTAGTCCAGGAGTTTGAGACCAGCCTGGGCAACAGAGCGAGATCTCATCTCTACAGAAAATATTTAAAATTAACAGGGCATGGTGGCACATGCCTGTAGTTTCAGCGAAGGCTTAGGCAGGAAGATCACTTAAGCCCAGAAGGTCAAGCCTCTGGTAAGCTGTGATCATGCCTCTGCACCCCAGCCTGGACAAAGAGTGAGACCCTGACTCAAAAGAAAGATAAGAAAAGAAAAATAAATCAATAAAATGAGAACTAGAAGAAAATATAGGAAAAACCATTTGGGACCTTGAGTTAGCAAAGATTTCTTAGGACACAAAAAGAACAATTCATATAAGATTCATCTAGGTATTCACCCCCTCTCTGTGAGTGTGGGTGAGGCTGTGTCTCACTTCCAACCTATACAGCAAAGCCGATGGGGTGTCATTTCTGCAGTTATGTTACTTGCGCTTGTAACTGCCATTCTGCCAGTGATCTCTGTCTATTTGGCTTCTCAGCTTTCACACTTCATATTGGAAAGGACAGCATTACTAGAAACTGAATCTGACCTCCGGCCCACTCCAACAAAGAGCTGAGACCTTCTATAAGCATCCCTGGAGGAACTGAATTCTGAATTCAGCCTGAATGAGCTTGGAAGGGGATCCTTCCTCAGTCGAGCTTACAGATGAGACCCAAGCCCCAGCCAACAGCTTGTTTGCAGCCCTGCGAAAGACAGTGAAGCAGAGGACCCAGATAAGTTGTGTTCGTGGTTCTCACAGAAATGGTGAGATAATTAATGTGTGTGGTCTTAAGCCTCTAAGTTTGTGGTGCTTTGAACACAGCAACAGATAACTAATACAATTGGGATGTTGCTGGAGAGAGGCTTGGTGCTGTGTAAAGACCTTAACAAGTGAATTTTGATCCTGCAATTCCACTTTGGGAATTTATCCTAAGAAAGAAAAGACAGCTGCAACAAAAAGTAAAAAATCCAAAAGCACATACAGAGATATTGATCACAGAATTCCCTAGTCAGAGAAAAATATCTAACACTTAGTGGAGACCTACTGTGTGCCAGGCTCTGTATTCTTTATTTCAATTAAGCCTCACAACAGTCCTATTTTTTAAGATTGCCTTCACTTTACAAACCAACCAGCAAATGAAGTCTCCAAGAGATGAAGCAACTCACCCACAATTAATCAGATGATTAAATCAATCCAATTCTTAGTACAGTGTCTGCCACAAGGCAAATGCTCAATAAATCATATAGTGTGAGGAGTAACTCAGCTTCAAGTGGTAGAAACTTACCCCCAAAATATTTAAGACAAAAAGGTTCACAGAACACAGTAGTTCAGCTGTGCATCTGGCTCAAGTATGGCTGTCCAGGATCTGGTAGGGCAATATCAGGGCTCTATCTTTGCCAGTGTATTAGCTCTGCTTCCTTCTTTCTCTCAGGCTCTTACCACATGACAAAGGCCTCCTCCTGGCCTATAAGCCTGGAGCATCCCTCTCCCTAAGTCCACAGACTAATTTCGGAGTCGAGTTTGATTGGCCCTGTGTGGGTCACATGCCACTTCCTGAAACCAAGTCACCAAGAACTTGGTGTTCTATAATTGGCAATTCTGGATCACATGACATTCTTCCAGGCACATGACTTCCAGGATTGACAGTCCCTCCCAGACCCACAAAGGAGGGGCAGGACAGTTCTCATAAGGAAGGGATGTCACAGACAGAGTTAGCATGGCCACCCCATCTAGTGGTCGTTCCTCTAGCATGGATATTAAGAGGTGAAGACTGCAGTTAGACCGTGACCATGCAGCTTCAGAGCTCACATCGTTTCTGCTACACACACCTCATCTCCCTCGTCCCTGCTCTAACCTTTTCAAACTTCAGGGCGGCTCACGAGATAAGAGCTGAAGGCTGCTGTCAGCAGGCCTAGGAAACAACTCTTCCACCTGCCAGCATGCAGTGAAAAGCACCACCTAAAACAGCCTCCCTTGGTGAACACAACCAGCCAGATGCAAAGGTCAGAGCCAAGCAAGCTGACGGCCCTCGTGTCCTGCATGGGGGCTCTAGCACTGCCAACGTCATCTTCATCAACGATACAGCAAGCCCAGGAGAGGCTCTTGGGAAGGCTGAAGGGTCAGCAGCTTCTCCTTGGTCCCACCCGGATAGTGACACAATTATAAACAGGGCTAATGCTTACTGAGTACTTCCTAGGAGCCAACTTCTGTTCTAAACATTGACTCGGTGAGATACAGTGGTTCACACCTGTAGTCCTAGCACTTTGGGAGGTTGAAGAAGGAGGATTGCTAGAGGCCAGGAGTTTGAGACAGCCTGGGCAATGTAGCGTGACCCCATCTCTACAAAAAATAAAAAAATAATAAACACATTGACTTAATCCTCACAACAACACTATGAGAAATGTACTATTGTCATTCCCATTTCATAGAAAGGAAAAGTGAGTTACACAGAGAGGCAAAGCAACTTGCCCAAAGGCACAGACTTGAACTTGGGAATCAAACTCAGACTTGTCTTTCTCCAGGGGCTGTGATATGATACTAACACTTGGGTCACATGTCTCTTGCCTGGGACCACACAAACCAGCCCACCACAGATCCGTGGAGGACTTTGGCTTCAGCCTCTGAGTTCCGACCTGGGCTCACTCCTAAGACTGAGCACTATTGTGACAGAACTCCAAGGGGAAGGAACCAGGGTGCCCCTCCCTTCCACATTCCCCAGGTGGGTGTCAGGTCCTATCTGCCAACCCTGCTCACCCCCACCAAGGTGACTCCCTGACCCAGACTCAAAATGCAATGCTCCATGAAACTACTGAGCACTGATAACCTACTAATGATATGCACCATTGACCCTCACGCAGTCTCACTTAAACTTCACAACAATCCTGTCCTAAAGGCACTGCTACTTTTAACTCACTTTTGAGATGAGAAATTGAGGCTGAAGGAGGCCCCTCTGAAACCACACAACTGATACATGATTGTGCAAAACCTCCTAGCCACCATGATACACCGCCCTTGGCATTCAAGAGTCAAGGTGCTGTAGGGTACTGGCTAAGTGCCAGAGTCTGCACCCAAATTGCTTGACTTTGAATCCCATGCCCACCCCTAAGGAGTTGTTTTGAACATGTTTCCAGAAGGTCCCATGATCCCCACTGTCTGACGTCAAGCCCTTTTGTGGGTGCGACTTGTGACTTACTTTTGGGGGGGTGGTTTTGAGTGGGAGTGTCACTCTGTCGCATAGACTGGAGTGCAGTGGCTTGATCATGACTCACTACAGCCTCCACCTCCTGTGCTCAGGCAGTCCTTCCGCCTCAGCCTCCTGAATAGCTGGGACTCCAGGTGTGAGCCTCCACACCAGCCACGGCTTGCTTTTAACCGCTGCAGTATGGCAAGGGGGATGGGTTGTCACTCCGGTGACTATTATGTAGGACTGTGACCTCCATCTTGTGAGAAGAAGACTCTTTCCCTTGATGGCTTCGATGAAGCAAGTAGCCATGTTGAGGAGACCCATGTGGCAAGGAACTGAGAGCAGCCTCTAGGAACCCAGGGTGGCCTCTAGGAACTGAGGGCAACCTACAACAACAGGCAAGAAATTGAGGCCTTACGACCTCAAGGAAACGAATTTTGCCAACAACAGTGTGAGCTAGAAGCAGATTCTTCTCCAGTCAAGCCTCAAATAAGACTGCAACCCAAACTCACAGGCCCTGAGCAGGGGACCCAGCTAAGCCATGCCCAGCCCCCTGATCCACAGAAACTGGGAAATAATAAATATGTGTTGTTTTAAGCTGCTAAGTTTGTAATGATATTGTTATGCATCCATAGGAAACCAACACAGTAGCTGTGTGATCTTGAGCACTTTACTTGACCTCTCTGTTCCTCAGTTTTCTCATCTATAAAATGAGAGTGATTGTGATAATGATATATACCTAGCTCATGAGATCATTTGGTGAATTAAATAAGCTAGCATGTAAGCAGTACTTGGCACACAGTTTGCACTGTGTAAGGGTACATTATTATAGTTCATAAAGCACCTACTGTGTGCCAGGCAGCCATCTGGTCTCTGAATAGTTCTGAATTCCAGTTTTGTCATTGTAGGCTATTGTTGTCAACTTAATCAAGAAATGTTTCTAACCAAAATGGACTGTTAAGATCACTAACACTGGCCTCTTCATTTCCCAGATGGGAACCCCAAGGCTCACATTAGGAAAGGGACTTTCTCAGTGTCATACAGTGAATAGTTGCAAGAGGAAGGTCTTGAACCTGAGCCTCCTGACTGTTGGTTTGGGGAGAAGCGAGACAGTCCCTGAGATTGATCCAGCCCAGAGGAGAGAATCCCACCACCCTGAGCCCACTGGTCTCTCCAAGAATGAGTCACAGTTACAGCCCCCAGGAACCCTATCGTTGGAAGGGAGAAATGCGGGTGCCACACCCTAAAACGGCAGCAGTCTCACATCAAGGAAACCTTGATCGGTGTCTCCAGGGGAGCTGCCTCCTGCCGCCAGGAGGGTCCTGGGAAGAACAGTGACATGTGCTGAGCCGTCTGCTAAACATATCATTCACATGGCCTCACGCTATCCTGGAAGCAATCTAGGAATCGGTACTAGCATGGCTCCCATGTTACAGGTGAGACAAAGGAGGCTCTACCCGCAACATGCCCAATGTCACACACGTGTCTAGTGACAAGCAAAGGCAGGGTTCCACCTAGTCTGTCAGCCTCCAAAGCCAAAGTTCCTAAGCCACCAATTCTACCCGCAAAGAGGATCAAGGTTCCCAGAGTCCATCAGGGGAGCTACATCCCCCAGAAAGCCTGGATTTTTTTTTTTTTTTTTTTTTTTTGAGTTGGAGTCTCACTCTGTCGCCCAGACTGGAGTGCAGTGGCCGCTTCCGGCCACCGCAACCTCGACCTGCCGGGCTCCGGCAATCCTTCCGCCTCAGCCTTCCAAGTAGCTGGAACTACAGGCGCGCACTACCACGCCCGGCTGATTTTTTGATTTATTGTAGAGATGAGATCTCGCTTGCCCAGGCGGGTCTCGAACCCTCGGGCTCAGGCAATCCGCTCACCTCAGCCTCCCAAGGCGCAGGATTACAGGCTGAGCCACCGAGCCCATCTAGACCTCTTTATTTAAATGTCCCCAGTACAAAAACTGGGGAACAAACAAGAGAGATATTTGCATTTATTTACATATTAGTTATACTTATGTTCATATACAGATGACCAGATTGTTTAAATCTTTTTAGATTACCAACAGCTGAACATATTTTCTCACCACATTACCTAGCAATACATACACAGGGGGTTAAGAAAGAATAAATTTAAAACTGCTAGAGAAAAAAAGATGGTATCTAAATTTGCATTTTCAAATTCTGGGGCTATTATAATTTCAATTATATACAATGTCTTCTGTTTATGTTTCACTATTACAAAACAAAGCAGTCAGTAGTCTAGTTTTGCATTAAATAACTGCTCTTGAATTTTCCAGAAAATCATCCTTCAGCAACAAGGTAACAATAAATCCAATTTTATAGTGTCCCACGTACCTAAATTATTTTAAACCGCCTTTAATAGTTTTCTTAATTTGAATTCATCTTTTATCTTGAACAAGCTCTTTCTTGTGTATGATTCAATTTTGAAAATGTGCGTTTTTCCTTAATAGTGATTTTGTTGTTGTTTAAATGAGCAGAACTGATACAGAAATTCTCCTTTGGTCAGCATTTTCCAGGGAGGACGTGGAGGAGCCTGTTATAAAAAGGTATTCATCCACTCTATTGTTGAAGTCTAAAACTTCCTTGCACTTGAAACACCCCATTGACACTCACACTCTGGAAATAGAGACAGGCAGTCCCGGGCAACAGAGGGATTAATTGTAATTGCCAACTTCTTTTAAGTACATTTAACCAAGTAGCAGCAGCACACAGCCTTCTTCCATGAATTCAAGAGCTGCTCACTGCCAGTGTTATATGACTCTTGGGTGGGAATGAAGTCATGTGGGAGCAGCAAGAACAGCTCATGGAGAAAAATTACCATTTTATATTTATTACTTTGGCTAGCTTAAGTGCCATAGGAATAGACTCTCTAATGCATTAAAGAGCAATTCCCCAACAATTTGACTCTGTTGCTTGGTAAACTATTTTTAGGCACTGTCTCAGTCGGCTTTTAAAGGCACATGCCATTCCATTTTCAAAGGTTATTTTAGTGGTGTGTCAAAATGATATAAATAACAGAATCTCTCTCTTCAGATTAGAAAACTATGGGACATGATGTGATGAACTTTGTAATCTTAAAGGAAAAAAAAAAAAAAAGACATGCCCCGTTCCGCTTGCTTGGTATTTTTTACTGCTAAACTCTCACGCAATTCTGTTTAATATGTTTGATATGATGCTAATCTTGAAGTTTAACTTTGCTTAGTTACATAATCAGATAATAGAATTTTCTTGAAGCCACAACATGAAAGATAGTATGCACTTATCTTTGGCAGCGTTCTAGATATCGGGTAAATTTTGTTCCATGGATGCACTGCCAGGTCAGCTCACTGGAGAAATTGCAGTTGCCATTAAATATGAAATGTACTCAAAGCATTTTCATCTTGACATACCCTAGAATTTATTTAACATAAAATGAGATATAGAATCTGCATTTTAATATTTTGTTTGTTTAACCAGACGAAGTGGCAATGAGAAGCCATTTTGGGATGCATTTACCTGAATGACACATTCCAAAGTAGATTAACTAATATCCCAAGGCAATATGTATCCTGGGCAGCAGAAGAGGCTCTAAGGTTGTACAGGGTATGCTTACTGACCAACTGAGAGCCTGTTGCCCTCAAGAAAACAAACCACTGCAGTTATTATGTTATCAATCGAATTCCCTATCTCTAGTAAGCTAATTACGTTAAGTACACTGTAGTAGGGAAACAAAACAAAGTAGAACGTTTTCTTACAAATTTTCTCTAACCATTGGGAAAGATGTATGGCTTAAAAAAAATCAAATAAAAAGTATATTCACTGGAGAGAAGAATTAATGTGATTCGGGTGAACTGCCTCAGAGATTAATACTTAGCTCTTTCTTAGAATAAATGAACTGAATTTTTAATATTGTTCATTAATCTGTAAATAATATAAAATGCTACTGTGTTATTACATATTATCTTTGCTGCACCTTTAAGAGTGACTTATGTATAGTATGCTAGATTAAAAAAAAACCAACTATAAATCAAGTACTAGGAAAACGAAAGTTGGCATATTAGATTTGTTGGCATATGGCTCTTCATCTGAATACTGCCATAGTGAGCATAGTGCCTTGTGCCAATCAAGAAATTAAACATATTTTAACTATTAAACTGCAAACTTCTTGAAAGCAGCAGTCTTATTTATCTTTGTATTTAAGGGTTTACCATAATGCTTAACACATAACTAATGTTCAAGAAGTGTTTACTAAGTAAATAAATTAATGGATGAATGGTGGATGGTTGAGGCAAAAATCCTTAATTTGATTACTCAGGGGCCTGATGAGGTGTGAATATAAATAAGTCTTCTTTGATTATCAAAATCACTGGGGACATTAATCTAAAAAGTACAGATATTTGTTAAGAAGACATTTGATTATCTTCCTCTTGAATGAGCTTGAAAAGATGTATTAAAATTTTTTATTTACTAGATATGTGGTACTGTAATTCATGGAAAATGCATATTAAAATACGTAAAAAATAAAATAAATGTCTTTCTAACACAATCTTAACTTGCTAAGTTCAAAACCCAAAACATATCACTAACAAGTGCTGTGTCTCAAGTGGCATACATGTTGCCCCCTATTCTCCAAGTTATATTATGATCGTATGAAGAGTCTTTAAACCCAGGATCCATGCTGTGTGTCTTCTTGGATTATTTAGTTCTAAAGTTGGAAAAGCCACAATTGTCTTTCTATATTAAAAATTAAAACAAATGTCTAATGCAGTAAAATACACACTCTAAAAAGTTGTTTGGTTACAAGACAAGACTTCAAATAATACTGAAATTAGAGAAAGCCAGTTTTGGTCAGGAGCCCAAAGGCACCTAGGGAATGTTTGTTCTTTTCTTCTTCCCAGAGTTACATTACTAAAATGGCAAGAAAATACTGATATGATCAACAAGCACTAGTGACCTGAAGACTTGGGTTCAAATCCTACTTTTTTCCTCTTGAAAGATGTGAGCATGTATGTGCACTCTAACATATCTGGGACAAACTTGGCTCATGTTAAAAAAAAAAAAAAGGAACAAAAATATCCTATCCAAAAGTTTCTTAGGAGTATTACAATAAATACATGTGAAATTCTTAGCCCAATGGACAGCACATGTACAGCACTCAATAAGGTTTTTTGACTGCCTAGTTGAATGTCAAGTCAATTTTCAGATAACTCTCCTCTTATTCTCCTGTTAGTAAAATTAGAAAGTAACAATAACACTGCACTATTATTGACTAGAACAGAGTTATGAAGAGCCTCTCATTGTTTTTTTGTCCCATGGTCAAAAGAACCAAAGTACTTCTATTTTTTCAATAAGCATTATTTAACTAAATTTTTTAGTTTTTTAAAGATCATCTAGGTCTTCTCTAGTGTACCCTGTTGTTGGATCTCTGAACTGTTGTTGTCTTAGCCAAGCAGAAGCAGTATTTGATGGAGTCTAATATTGGTTTAATGTCCTGGGATGTTCATAAACATATACAGCAAGTGCATGGGAAGTTGCCCATTTATGATATACTTGGTGGATTTTTAAGTTCAGTGGCATGATAATAAGAGAAACTGAAGTTGAATTGACTTGACACTCAAATGGAACTCCAATTAGCCATTTTTCTACTCTCCAATAATGCTGTTTGTTTCTCTGGGCAACTTTGACATTCTTCTTGGCCATTTTCAATCTCTAAGTTATAAAGATGTAAAAATCCTTTGGCTCACTGGTTATCAAATTTCTTAACCTAATTGCCATTAATACAGATCTATTTCCTGAGTCATTTCTCTACTTCCTTCACTTCTCGCCCTATGGGTCTTACTCTGTTCATGAGATGCCTTAACATGTATGAATGAGGGATAGTATAGGCATGTGACTTCGTGAGACTTGCAAAACATGAAACCATATCCTGCTGCATTGAAGATAACCCAGAGAACCTTGTAGAATGGTAAGTGTTTGGTGCAAGAAAGGTCTTAGACTGTCTCATATTTCTTTTCTCATCTTTCACCTCTTTCCTATTTCTTTTTCTTTCTCATTCTTTTTATGTGCTTTTCTTTCTCTTTCTTTATTTTCACTTCCTAATCACTTTCAAAAAACTTTTTTTCGTCTTCCTCCTTTATGCTGCTTTAATTTTCTCTTGTTAATACGCTTTAAGTCCATTAACCAGTACATAATTTTTGTATCTGTCTTCTTAAGTCAAAAAAATGAAACAAAGCAAAAACACAAAGACTTCACAGGTGCAGAGATAATTATTTTTTATAAATCCACAGAAAAAAATATATTATTAAATTGAATTAAATTTGACCTGAAGTTGCCTTCATACATATTTTAAGTTTGGCCTAAAGGTTTCTCCACACATAGAGAACTGCAACCTAACTTGAAGTGTAAACACACTGTATCCCTGTCCTGTAACAAGTAGCTAAGTCTCAACCAATCACAGCAGCCAAGTTTTATTCAGTCAAAGGCAGCCGACTATCCAAACTCTGTTCAAATAAGGCAGATGCCCACCTCTAACTAATGCAGCTGTTTCTGTACCTCACTTCCATTTTCTGGACATCACTTTTCTTTTTCTGCTCATAAATGTTATCTGACCACACAGCAGGCCCTGACATCACTCTGAACCTACTTTGGTTCAGGGGGCTACCCGATTCACAAGCCATTTTTGCACAATGTTCAATTAAGCTCTGTTAAATGTTATTTGTTTAACTATTTTTCAAAGCACTATTAACAAAGAGAGCATCTGAAACTTTGTTCTGAACTCTAAATTCTGGCTTTGAAACTACCTACATAAGGAGTAAACCAATGAATCTTATTTTCTGAGAGAGTATTAATTTGACTTGTTGAATATGTGATGTAATTGTCCTGTAGAATTAAATTAAATAGGGCCTTTGATAGCAGGCTTTTTTTTTTTTTAACCCTGCTTAGTGTTGTAAAGTTTGCATTGCATATTTTAAGTGTTTTAAAAAATAAAAAAGATAGAAAATATAAATATTGTTTTCTTCAAATGTTGGTCTCAATGTAAATGTGCATATGTGTATACGTGTGTGTATGTATAAACCAAAAATAAAATTATAAGTCCTAACCAACTGAACGAATACTTTTTGGGCCAAGAAACCATGAAAAACTAAATTCCAGGCTATGCTAGAAAATGAAGTCAAACATACCTTTTTACAGCCCCTCTCTTGTGGAGTTTTAGGCACAACTGACCAGCATTCGCATTAAAATAGAGATCATAAGACTGACAAAATAGGCTCTGTGACACTAAAATACCCAATCCCAACCTGACCCTTGCATAGCACCACATGACAGATAGCAGGCCCTAAAGAAAATACAAACATCTTACCCTCAAAATATGTTTGGTGTTTTTTTTGACATATTTTGAAGCAACCCTGTGAAGCTATCTCTTGGGGAAATTTACATTTGTAGAGAATCTCTTTCCCTAGGAAAAGTCTGACACCTTTTAAGACATTTGTCCCTTATTCTCTGAAACCTGCTACTTAGAGGCATCATCTACATAACAAAAACCCTGGCTTCCACAATTCCCCTTGTCTTAACTCAAGCATTTCTTTTATTGATTTCAAATTCTTTAGACAGAGGTTAACTTTTTCAACCAATTGCCAATCAAAACATATTTGAATCCAGCTATGACCTATAAGCCCCAGCTTTGAGATGTCCTACCTTTCTGAGTCCAACCAATCTAAACCTCACATGTATTGATTTCTATTTTTATCTGAAACTTCTGCCTCCCTAAAATGTATAAAATCAACCTGTAATTCAACCTCCTTTGGTGTGTGTTCTCAGGACCTCTTGAGAACTGTGCCTCAAGCCTTGGTCACTCATATTTGTCTCAGAATAAACCTCTTTAAATATGTTAGAATTTGGCCTTTTCATCAACATATGGTTTCTTTGTAATGGTAAATGCCACGTAGAAAATAAAAACATCACAGCATTTTTAGCCAAATTTTTAGCCTTTTAAATATTATTTTTATTGCTGGGCTCAGTGGCTCAGCCTGTAATCCCAGCGCTTTGGGAGGCTGAGGTGAGTGGATTGCCTGAGCCCGCAGGAATGAGACCCACCTGGGCAACTTGGTGAGACCTCATCTCTACAATAAAAAAAAAAAAAAAAATTAGCCGGTCATGGTAGTGTGCACCTGTAGTTCCAGCTACTTGGAAGGCTGAGGCGGAAGGATCGCCAGAGCCCAGCAGGTCGAGGCTGCAGTGACCGGGAGTGGCCACGGCACTCCAGTCTGGGTGACAGAGTGAAACTCCAACTCAAAAAAAAAAAAAATTATTTTTATTGACCTCTCATTCAGACTATAGACAAAAATAGAAACAAAAACAAACAAAGTCAACAGCTTCCCTGGCCCACAGGGATCCTTTTTGATGGGTAGGTTGCTCATATTTCCCTTTTCTTCCACTGCTTGCCAAACCTTTTTAATTGCATTTTCTTGGGTTACAGAATGCATTCCCCTAATCTCCTGAACAGTATGACAAGCTGTCTCTCATGAAGTGGTGCTTTTTTGAGGCTTCATAAATGTAAATGTATAGTAAGTTTGAATCAAGACATAGAGAATTAGGCTTTTTTCAACTATCCTTGGGTCTCTCTTCCCTAAGTTCCTGTTTTTCTTTCCTTGACATTACCAACTTCCTTTTCCCTTACTCAGCCACATTTTTGTGCTGACCCACACCATTTATGCTGAGTTCATAGTCATTAATATCATTAAGTAGACTATGCAGAGAGAGAGAAAGAACAAAAGAAATGCGTTTAATTTTAATCAAGACACCACCTTACACAATCATGAATCAAGTGCTTCATCAGTCACAACAATTTCTTTTCCTTTTGTTCATAAGAAACTGCTCATTAAAACTTTGATTATGATTTAATGATTTAGCAGAAATTTGCTATGGGGGATGGATTGTTCTTTTTCTTTCTTTCTTTTTTTTGAGTTGGAATCTCACTCTGTTGCCCAGACTGGAGTGCAGTGGCACATTCATGGCCACCACAGCCTTGATGCGCTGGGCTCAGGTGGCAATCCTTCTAGCTTAGCCTTTCAAGTAGCTGGAACTGAGGAGCCTGAGAATAACTTAGAATAGCTGTATAATGTAAGGTGTGTGGTAAATGTATAGTAACCCCTCCCCAGGACTAGACACATAAAGTGTGTGCTATAGTGTTTCTTCTGAAGTGCTGTTACTATAAAATACCAAAGATAATGGCTGCTTTACAAAATGTTTGCAGTGTTTGTACTTAGAACTTTGTTAAGTTTTTGTTTGTCCCGTAACAACCATGTTAAATGAAATAACTGGCTTCTTCCGCTGCTGGCAGTGTGTGAATGTTAAGCAATAAGCCCCTCCTGGACATTCCTTTGCTTAAATTATGGTGGGCTCTGTGGCACCAGCCACTCTTCTGGTGGACTATGTGTTGTTTCAAACCTGCTTGTATGCTTATCTAA
>CAUYQG010018526.1:0-11910 GCA_963574415.1 Tarsius wallacei
TGGAAACATTTCCCCTGAAAACTGGAACAAGACAAGGCTGCCCACTCTCACCCCTCTTGTTCAACATTGTGTTTGAAGTTCTAACTAGGGCAATTAGACAAGAGAAGGAAACCAGGGGTATCCAAATAGGAAAAGAGGAAATGTTTCCAGTTTCTCTCCATTTAGCAATATGTTAGCTGTGGGTTCATCATAATGGTACTTACTATTTTGAGGTATGTTTTTTCTATACCTAGGTGTTTGAGGGTTTTTATCAAGAAGGGATGCTGGATTTTATCAAAAGATTTTTCTGCATCTAATGATATAATCATGTGGTTCTTGTTTTTATATCTTTTGATGTATTTAATTACATTTATGGTCTTGCGAATGTTGAACCAGCCCTGCATGCTGAGGATGAAATTTATAATGGTGGATAATTTTTGAGATGTTTTTGGATTCAATTTGCTAGAGTCTTGTTGAGGATTTTTGCATCTATGTTCATAAGGGATATTGGCCTGTAGTCTTCTTTTTTTTGTTGGATGTTTACTCACTTTGGGTATTAAGTGTGATGTTAGCTTGGTAAAATTTTTTGGGGAGAATGCCATCTTTCTCAATTGCCTGAAATACTTTCAGTAGCACTGGATCAGTTCCTCCTTGTACGTTTTGTAGAATTCTGCTGGAAAGCCATCTAAGCGAGAACTTTTTTTTGTAAGTAGTTTTCATATGACAGAGTCAATTTCCTGGGTTGTTATTGGTCTATTTAGTGTTTCAATGTCTTCTGATTTTATCCTGGGGAGGTTGTGTGATGTCAGAAAGTCCTCCATTTTATTTAGATTGTCAAGTTTGTTTCCACACAAGTGTGCATAGTAATCTCTGATAATCTTCTGTATTTCTTCAGGGTCAGTTGTAATTTGATCTTTTGTATTTATGATTGTGTTTATTTGGGCTTTTTCTCACTTTTTCTTGGTCATTCTGGCTAGGGGGTCCATGAATCTTGTTAATTCTTTCAAGAACTAGCTTTTTTGTTGTTGATGATGTTTTCAATGATATTTTTGTCTTCTATGTTCCATATTTGGGGTCTTCTTTTGGTAATTTGGATTCTTCTGCTAAAGCTGGGGTTTTGGTGGTCTTCTCTTTTCAGCTCCCTTTGGTGATTTGTTAGGCTCTACATTTGTGATCATTTTGTTTTCTTGATGTGTGCTTGTAGAGATATAAATTCCCTTTTTAGAACTGTTTTCATGGCATCCCAGAGGTTTGGTAAGATGTTTCTTCATTTTCAATTGTTTCCAGGAATCTTTTGATTTCTGCTTAGATTTCAGTGTTGACCCAATAGTTGTTCAGCATCATGCTGTTTAGTGTCCATGTCTTTGTGGGCTTTGAGAAAATTTTGTTGATGTTGATATTCATTTTTATTCCACTGTGGTCTGAGAATGTGCATGGCAGGATTTCAACCTTATGGAATTTGTTTATGCTTCATTTATGGCCAAGAATGTGATTGATCTTGGAGTATATTCCATGTGGTAATGAGTAGAATGCATATTCTGTGGTTGTTGGGTAGAATAATCTGTAGGTATATATTAAATCCATTTGGTTGAGTGTAAAATTTAGGTTCTGGATCTCCTTGTTGATTTTTTTGCCTGGCTGATCTATCTAGGGCCGTTAGTAAAGGATTCAGTTCCCCTGCTATAATAGTGTTAGAGTCAATATCTTTTTTTAGTTTGCTTAGCAGTTGCTTTATAAAAGCTGGTGCTCCTGAGATGGGTGCATATATGTTTAGAATGGATATTTCTTGTTGAAGGATTGAACCTTTTATCATTATGTAGTGCCCCTTTTCATCTTTTTAAATTTGTGGTAACTTAAAGTTTGTTTTGTCTGATATTAAGATTGCAACTTCTACCTTCTTTTGTTATCCATTTGCCTGGAAACTAGTTTTCTATCATTTTACTTTGATTCTGTGTGCGTCCCTTGTAGTGAGATGAGTCTCCTGGATGCAGCAAATAATTGGGTCATGGTTTCTTATCCAGTTTGCCATTCTGTGTCTTTTCAATGGTGCATTTAGTTCATTCACATTCTAGCCAATTATTGAAATGTGATTGTTTATCCCTGTTGTGAGGTTCTTATAAAGTTTTTTATTTGTTTGCTTGTTATCTTTTGGCTTTGGAGTTGATGTGCGTGTGTGATTTCAAGCTCCTTGTTGTGCTGTATTTTCTTTTGATTCTGTACTCTGCTGTTCTTTTGGGAAGTATGTGGTCATTCTTTTTTTTCTTCTGTGCTTAATACCTTTTTAAGTCTGTCTTGTGGAGCTGGTCTGGAAGCTGCATATCTTAGGGATTGGAAGTCTGGGAAGTATTTTAATTCTCCATCACTGATGAAGCTTAGCTTGGCTGGATAGGAAATTCTTGGTTGAAATTGTTTATCTTTGAGGACTTTGAATATAGTGCTCCAGTCCCTTCTTGCTTGTAGTTTTTCTTTGATAGGTCTGCAGCTATTCTGATTGGTTTTCCCCAGTAGGCAGTCTGACATTTGTCTCTTGCTGCTTTTAGTAATTTTTTATGCCTACTTTGTGTAGGCGAATTACTATATGTCTAAGGGTTGGTCTTCTCATTTGATGTCTTGTGGGGGTTCTCTGTATCTCTTGTGCTTGGCTGGTCACATCTCTGGTGAGATGGGGAAAGTTTTCTTGGATTACCTCCTAGAGTACTTGCTCCAAGTTGTTTTCCATTTCCTTTTCTTCTTCTGGGATACAAATCAGGCATAGGTTCAGTCTCTTGATATTATCGTACATCTCTTGTAGGTTTCGTTCTTTCTTTCTGAGTCTTCTTTCTATGTTTTTTACAGATCGGGGTTAATTCCATGTTCTGGTCTTCAAGTTCTGAGACTCTGTTCAGCCATATTAATTCTGCTTTCCGTGTATGTCATCCTGTTATTTATTTCCTGGGTGAAAGTTTTTATTGCCAAAATCTCTGTCACAAGTTCTTTCAGTGTTGCATTTTGTCTTTCTTGAGTCTTATTCACTCTTTCCATCCATTCCCTAGTCCCTGTGGTATTCTGGGGCCAGGCATTGGTGACTTCCATTGTTTGGGCACCAAGGTCTGATTTTTCAGGAGTTTTGTCTTTAATACACTTGAAATTACCTGTAGTCATCCTTTGCTTTTTCCTCATTTGTGACAGATCTCTTGTTTTTCTCTTTAGTTCTATTACTCAGTGTCAGTGGGAGAGGCTTTCCCTTCTGATGTTTGTTCGGTCCTCTATTCTTCCCTGATCTGGGCTCTGGATTTGTTCTATTTTGAAATAGGATGGTGGATGGGAAGCTTTGCTGTCTCTTGTAGTTTTTGAAATTTGAATAAAGTAGGGGATGGGGCACTAGGATCCAGAAACTACTTGAAAATTATGGTGTTCACTTTTAATGGTATGTGTTCCCTGAGACCCACTCCTCACCACCACTCTATATGATGATGCAAAGCACAAACCAATGCAAAAAACAATTGAACACACACACATACATACACCCCGCCCCCCAAATGGGAATAACAACTAAGTGAAACAAAATAAACAATGACCACAACAAACCAAAAAAACTAAACACACACACACATACTTAGCACAACATGAATAGAGAAGAAAAACAAAAAGACCAGGAAAAAAAAAAAAGAAAGAAGATTCAGATCGAACCCTCACACATATATTGACACACACCTTAAACTATAAAAAACTATAAAAATGAAAATAAAAACCCCAGGGTAGGTGCATGATTGTCTCTTCCCCAGGTATGAACTCTTGGCAGGTACCCCAGCCAAGCCTATCCTGGAGTGCAGTTCTCCTATTGTGACTGATATCCAGGCTCCACCCAGATTTGTCCCTCTCAGTTGTGGCCCAGCTATGTGGGTCTGAGGATTGCTGGGGAGGGGGAAGTTCAGGTCAGCTCCGACCTCACCACTGATCTCTTTGGAGTCCTTCCTCATCCTTTTCTGGTCACACCCTTTGTCCTCCAGCTGGATCAGGGTAGGGGGTGGGGTGCCTGGAACTCAGCACAAATCAGGTCCCTCACATGTTTGTGCTTTCAGGATATTTCCTCTTTTCATAATCAATCTCTGAGTGGTTGATCTGCCAGTCACAGACATCGGGTCTGTTGTTCCATGGTGAGCAAGTCATAGCACTTTCCTGCCCCACCTTCAAGATGGTGATGGGGTGCCTCTCTTCTGTGGGACTTTGCCTCTGGACTACCTCTCTTCACTGGTTGTAGAACACAGTGTCCTGCCAGCACTGAAGTGGTGAGGAAAAGCCTGGAGATGGCAGTCTCTCCTGTTGCAATGGAGAGGGAGATCCTGGGGTGATAATCTTTCCCTGCCACTTTTTCACAGGAAACTTTTTTCCGTTAAAAAAAATAAAATATGGCACTGTGTTCTACAACCAGTGAAGAGCTAGGGATCAAGCTGAGAAGCTGCACTATGAGTTGTTGCACTAGGGGCCTTGTCACTTGCTCACAATTTCCCACTTAGATAGTCTATCCCAGCATTTTCTGCCCAAGAAGGGTTTTGTTGATTAAAAAAAAAGAAAGCAAGAAAATGGCACTCGACTTCTGCATCCCGGGAATTGCTAGGATCCAAGCCCAGCAGCTGTGGCACCAGCTGCTGCACCAGAACCTTAGCTGCTAGCTCCCTAGCCTTCATTCAGTCAGCCACTCACATGCCCACTTGCTCACCAGCATGTACACAAAATTTTCCATACACTCACTCACTCACACCAGGACTGGCATGGTCCGACTTGCTCGGCCGCCATCTTCCCGACCTCCTCTCTGATCTTATAATTTCTTTTTATTCAATTAGTTTTTCTGTACTCAATTAGAATAATGATGATGACTTCTCCTTTTTCTCAAAGTTCTCCCAGTGAAGCAGAATGGGATTCTTTATTCCCTTCATTTTGGGAAAAATGAGCGAATAAGAATAAGAAGCAACACATGGTGCATGTATTCTGCCCAACCCTTCTTTCTAATAAACTTCAGTGGAATGGTACCAGACAAAATTTCTCTTAAGTTTGCACCATTCTTGTTGTCTAGGGTTTGTGAAAGTGTTAATTTTTTTAAAAAAGTGACATAGTGCAAGAGAGGCGATTGGCTATGAAGTGTGATGGCCATGCTTTACATTTTCACAATTTGGCTGAAGGAATTCTTTATTTCTATACCTCCTAGAAAGTTTGGGAATAGATTTCAAAATTTCAATATGCCTTTTTTAAAGTGTGGGAGTCGGCTTAGAGAGAAGAGAAAAAAGTTGAGATACAGAGAGGTGCATTGTGGCCACTCTCTTGGAAAAAAAGGGAATATTTTGGCTTCTCAGAGTGATTACTATAATAAAAGTTGAAAATAAAGTTTAGACAAAGGGAGAAGAGGCTTTCTAGGTTTGTCTGAGTGATCTTTACATGTTATTTGAACTGATTAGGGATACTAGACATGACTAATAACAATAAATGGATGCAAATTTAAGACAAACTATGATCAAGACTTTCCTCTCTTCTAATTTCCCTGGAACTTAGAATCCAAACAGGTAGTAGGATATGAGCAGATATAAGTCAGATGATGCAAAGTGACAAACACATACGATAAAAAAGCTGAAAAATCTAATGTACAACAATAACACTATGGTTAATAATTGTGTATTGTATTCAGTATTTTGTAAAATGAGAATATAGCTACTCTTGCTATGGAAGGGTTAAAGAAAATGGGTAACTATATAAGGTGATGGATGTGCTAATTTTCTTCATTTTACTATACATTTATACCTTACAGCATCATGTTGTATACCTTGAAAATACACATTAGAAGTTATTTAAAAAAAAAACAGTATTGGGGAGGGTGAATTTTGGGTGAAGTTTTAACTTTAATATAACTGAGCTGTGAACTAAATTGACCAATGAATTGTTGAAGTAGATGAAAAAAAATCCAAATTTTATTTTAGATAGATTAGATAGTTTTCTTCCATTTGGAAAATTGTAACTCAGGGCCAGAAATCCAACCAAGTTAAAGAAAGAAACAATGATGTTTGTGATTTTGCACAAGTAAGCTTATGACTGCGGTAGTCATTCTTTATCCATGGGAGGTACTTTTCAAGACACCCAATGAAGACCTGACATCATGAATAATACTGAACTCTCTAAATACTGTGTTTATTCTCTATATATACACTAAGGATAAAGTTTAATTTGTAAATTAAGCACATTAAGTGATTAACAATCATAACTAATAATAAAATAGCATCACAATAGCAATTTACTGTAATAAAAGTTATGTGAATGTGATCTCTTTCATTATATCTTATTGCACTTTTTGTGATTATACGAGATGATAAAATGTCTGTGTGATAAGATTAACAGATTAAGTGAGATGAATGATAATAGGTATTGTGATGTACTGTTAGGCTACTGTTGACCATCTGACAATACATCAGAAGTAAGATCATCTGAATCTACTTTTGGAAATGATATTGAGTTACACTGAACTATCTATGAGGTCTGCTGGTCACCTTAGTCTCAGCAGTGTTTCCAGAGTAACCATATGGTTGGGAAAATGACATCAAGTAAGATCCTAGAACACCAAGACATGACAATGTTGATGGCTGGATGTCAGGAGCAGAAGTTATTGATGATTAACCACTGGTAATATGTACAGCATGGATATGATGGACAGAGGAATGATTTCACATCCCAAGCAGGATGGAACTGGATGATGTGAAATTACATTATGCTACTCAGAACAGCACACAATTTAAAACTTATGAATTGTTTATTTCTGGAATTTTCTTTTTAATAACTTTGGACCATGGTTGACTGGGGGAAACTAAAATCAAGGATTCACACCTATTCACTTGATTGATCCATCCATGAGCACAGAGAATACTTATGATGACCAATAAGTAATAATGTACTCTCTTGTTAAAACCTTATTTTCTGAGCTTTTCTATTCATTACAGAATGTAATTACAACATTATACATATTGCTACCCAGGGATGAGATCTCTTTTTAACTCAGATCCCAGAATGTTCTATTTTTGTCAAAGTTAGAAAATCAAAATTAGCTTCCAAAGCGGGTAGAATACAAAAGACTAAAAGAGCTCAAATGTGTGTGACATAGGCATTGGGATAATGTACAGAGACCAAGTGATAGTGCTCTCACAAAAAGATGGAAAAGCCATCTCCAGGATAAATGCTAACTAGGGATAGGGATTTCTTCCCTCTTGGAAGAAATACGTTTCTTCCAAATTACAGCTGATTAAAAATAGCAGAAAAATACTAAGTAAACTATGAATTTTGAGACAATTTATAAGATAAAACTAAGGAATAAGAACTATAATTTGAGGAAAGATTTTTCAGATTGCCTAGTGAACAACCAGATGGAACTGTGGGTCATACATCTGAGAAACTGAGAAGCAAGAGTCTCTGAATGACTCAAAAAAAAAAAAAAGGAGCACAGACTAGACTAGAATGGAGGAAATTCTTTGAACTGTATCTTACAAAGTATGTATTTAGTTATTTGGTGAAGTGGAAACCAATTTTTATGATTTATAATTATGATTATATTAACTACATGTTACAATATATCTCATTGCATAGTGTGGATGCAGCCATTTATATATTGCTTTTATAATGTCTTAGTAAAGAAATGGATCACACATATCAATATTTTGTCTTGGAGAGGAATTTATAAATACTAAGTGCTTAACTCTTTTCATAATATATTTCTGAAGAAACTGATTCTGAGTTCTTTGGGGAAAAAAACATTTTTGTTTTTAATATGCCTACTCACTACAATCACTTATTTTCTATTTATACCTGATTGGATTATGAAAAAGATAAGGGTAGTCATTTATCCCTCCAGTGTCTTGGCTTGAAATGGCTCAGTAGTCTTCATATTAAATGGTAAAAAATTATCCAAGTAAAATTCTCTTTCTTAGAAATGTATATACCAACTGTAAACAAAGAAGATGAGTCACCTAAATGTATTGTTGGAAATGATGTTGAGTTACACTGAACTATCTATGAGGTCTGGTGGTCACCTTCGTCTCAGTAGTGTTTCCAGAGTAACCATGTGATTGGGAAAATGACATCAAATAATACTTCAGATGTGCTGTGCACAATTATAATTTATCCCCATTACCAAAGATAATCTGGGCTCATCTTTTACTTGCTGTGCTGTAGGACATATACTGGTAGATGCTGGATTAGATGGAGACTATTTAATTATCAATTTCTAATCTTGGTGACTTTAGGATAAAAACAAATTAAAATGTCCACCACACTGAGTGCTGGTTAAGCAGGGAATACACTATACATTTACACAAGGCATTTTTAAAGCCGATATTAAAAAAAATAGGGCAACTACAGAAATTATTAGGACAATACAATACTAAAATCAACAAAGTAGATTCAAGGAAAATAACACCCTAGTATACACAAACACATGCATACACATGTATACTCACACACAAAGTTAATCACAAATCACATTCATCATTTGACTTTATCTCTGAATTTCATTGGAAATAAAATAAAAGAAATAAGTGCCACTATTCAACATTTTCAGAGTACCACTCTTCTTACTCACTGAGCTATATCTGTTTTATTTTTCTGTGTATGTGCAATTTTCTATTATTTTAAACATAAAAGTATACCAATGTAGTATCTCCAAAGTAAGTGGGTTTTAAAAATATATATTAATATCCAAATTGGTTGGAATTATTGTGCTGATGTGCATTTCAGATTCTGAATTTTCAATTTATATCGTGATACTTTCATAATATCCAACCTATGGTTTTAAAAAAAACAGTGTCTCAAATTTTCATTATAAAAGGCATAATATTATGGAGCATCAAAATTCTATTTTAAGTGTATCATTTATCAGTAATCGATGATTTAGCAGGTGTTTCCCTTGTGTCTGGCATGACTTGGCACTGAGAAGGATGTGGTTTAAGATACCAAATAAGAAGCTAAGTTGAAACTGAAGCCTAGAACTTTTTCACAGATCATACTAGCACACTGACTCCTGCCGCTTAAATGATGAGTATATAACTTGGAGCCTTAAGGTTAATGAAGATATTCCTGAGTTTAAAGTGTGAATGAGATTTCTTGAATTTTCTTTCTAAAAACTTTGAAGTGCAGTATTTTATTTAAGCTAAAATTACTGTGTGATACCTATGTCCCCCTGTGGCTCAGAGTTGTTGTTTTCTCGAAATCAGCAGTTGAGTAATTTCCCTACTATTCTACTCATAAATACTGCCCTTATTGTGTCCAAATGGCTAACTTTTAAACTCAGCCTTTTCTTTACAAGATCTGGGGATTTACAGATAAACAATTCAGAAAGTGTTATGATATTTCCATTTAAAATATTGTTTATTTCATTACGCAACTTGGACGCTAGCTTCCTGTTTTATTGCTCAACCTTTTTATCTTCCTGTTTATTTCCCCTCTTTACCCTCTTGTCTTTCTCACCTCCACCTAATGCATTGTGTGTTTGTAATATGGAGCAACTTACCTATCCTTTTGGCAGACTTTGTATATTGCAGCCCTGTATCCCCAGGGATAACATTCATCTTCCAAGTGATTTATCAAATAATATTCCAACATAAAATTTTTTTTCTGCCTAGAGTAAGTCTAGTGATAGATATTGAAAGAGTGTAAAAGAAAAGTTAAATATATGAAGAGCTATACCACGTTCAGAATATATATACATGTGCACACATATATTTATTTCAATAGCTTTGGCAGTAACAGATAGTTTTTGGTTACCTGGATGCTTTGTATAGCAGCAAAGAAGTCTAGACTTCAAGTGTATCCCCCACCCTCACCTGTGCTCCTTGTACCCGATAGGTGATTTTTTTCATCCTCGTACCCCTTCCCGACCCCTCCCTTCTGAATCTCCAGTGTCCATTATACCATTCTATATTCCCTTGCAGATCCTTGGTTTAGTTTTCACTTTATAGGTGAGAACATGCAGTGTTCAATTTTCTGTCCCCACATTAGTTCACTTAAGGTGATGTTCTCCAATTCCACCCAGGCTGCTGCAAAAACCATTATTTTATTCTTGTAAAATAATATTCCATAGTATGTATGCATGTATGTATTTTTGTGTGTGTGTGTATACAAGGGGGAACACAAAAAATTGGAATTATCTTTTGGAAGGTGAGTCCTTTGTAATACAGGCTTCCTCCTCTTGGTACATGTTCTAGGAACCTATCAGCATCACTCTGCCAGCTAGTGTTGTTGTGAAAGACTGTGTTCCGCTTCAGTGAATTTTTTGGGGAGATTCTTTCAACACATTTTCCTGTTTTATGGTGGGTGATTTATAAGTGTTCCTGCCCACACTGCGCTCAGTGTTCAGCAGTTTTTGACCAAAAACAGTATGATCCCCATGCCCCACTGTCCCTATTCACCTAATCTTGCTCCAAGCAACTTTTTTATTTCCCCAGATGAAAAAATTCCTCAAAGAGGAACATTTTGCCAATATAGCAGAAGCACTAAAAGGCATTAACCTTGATGAGTTCCACAACCATTTTGAGCAGTGGAAAAATCACCTTGATAGGTGTATTATATCAAATGGGTACCACTTTGAAGGTGACTGAAGTTTAAACATGTAAAAATAAATACAAAAATTTTTATAAATAAATTTCACTTTTTGGGGGGAGGGGTTTCCCCTTGTAT
Organism: Tarsius wallacei; assembly: GCA_963574415.1. NCBI lineage: Eukaryota > Metazoa > Chordata > Mammalia > Primates > Tarsiidae > Tarsius > Tarsius wallacei. The sequence continues at coordinate 10,663 of CAUYQG010018526.1, forward strand.
GTACATTTTCATTATCCACTGATCCGTTGATGGGCATTTAGATTGATTTCACACCTTTGAAATTGTGAATTGTGCTGAGATAAATAAGTGTAGGTGTCATTTTTTTTTTTTTTAAATATAATGACCTCTGATCCTTTGGGAGGATACCTAGTGGTGGATTGCAGAATCAATGGAAGATCTATTTTTAGTTCTTTGTCAAAACTCCCTACCAATTTCCATAGAGGTTGTACTAATTTGCATTCCCACTAACAGTGTATGAGTGTTCCCTTTTCACCTCATTTGTGACAACAACTATCGTTTTTTGATTTTTTAATAATGGACATTCTGACTGATATAGGGTGGTATCTCAAGGTGGTTTCAATTTGCATTTACCTGATGATTACTGATGAACATTTTTCATGTTTGTTGGTCATTTGTACATTTTCTGTGGAGAGATGTCTGTTCATATCATTTGCCTATTTTTTGATGGGGTCATTTGCTTTTTTTTTCTGGTTCATTCTTTGTAGATTCTGAATATTAGTTTTTTGTTAGATGCATAGTTTGTGAATATCTTCTTTCACTCTGTAGGTTACCTATTTACTCTGTTGAGTATTTCCTTTGCTGTGCAGAAACTTTTTAGTTTAATTAAGTCCCACTTATTTATTTTTGGTTTTGTCATTTGCTTTGGGGTTAAGCCATAATTTATTTGCCTAGGCCAATGTCCAGAAGAGTTTTTTCCTAGGTTTTCTTCTAGGATTTTATGGTTTCAGATCTGACATTTAAATCTTTTATCCATCTTAAATTAATTTTTGTAGATAGTGAAAAATAGGGATCCAGTGTCATTTTCCTGTTTGTAAATATTCAACTTTCCCAACACCATTTGTTGAATTGGGTAACTGTTCACCAGTGTATGTTCTTGTCTGCTCTATTGAAGATCAGTTAATTGTAAATATATCAGTTTATTTCTGGATTCTCTATTCTGTTCTATGTGTCTCCTTTTGCACCAGTACCATGCTGTTTTGGTTACTATAGACTTGTAGTGTAATTTGAAGTCAGGTAATATGATGCTTTTAGCTTTGTTTTGTTTGTTTGTTTTTGAGTTGGAGTCTCACTCTGTTGTCCAGGCTGGAGTGCAGTGGCATGTTCACAGCCACGGGAACCTTGACCTACTGGGCTCAGGCAATCCTTGCACATTAGTCTTTCAAATAGCTGGAACTATAGGCATAGGCCACCACATCCAGCTAATATTTTTATTTATTGTAGAGATGA
>CAUYQG010018527.1:0-25025 GCA_963574415.1 Tarsius wallacei
TAAATATCCACACTGAGCTACTAAGGGAGACAGATACAGATTCTTAACTTTTGAGAAGACACTTGTAAGAGAAATAATCATTTATCTTCTCCCTTAAAGAAAAACAGCCTTTATGTCATAAGAAAACTACCTACAAAAAAAAAGTCCTGGGCCAGATAGCCTTCCAGCAAAATTCTACAAAACATACAAGGAGGAAGTGATACAAATCCTATTGAAAGTATTCCAGGCAATTGAGAAAGATGGAACTCTCCCCAAAGTATTTTATGTAGCTAACATCACCTTGATACCCAAACCAGGAAAGATCCAACAAAGAAAGAGAACTACAGGCCAATATCCTTGATGAACAGAGATGCTAAAATTCTCAACGAGATCCTAGCAAAGAGGATCCAAACAACACATCTCAAAAATCATCCACCACAATCAAATAGGCTTCATCCCCAGGATGCAGGACTGGTTTAACATTCACAAGACCACAAACATAATTATATCAACAGCTGTAAAAACAAAAAGCACATGGTTAGATCATTAGATGTGGAAAAAAAGCTTTTGATAAAATCCAGCACCCCTTCTTGATAAAAACCCTCGAACATCTAGGCATAAATGGAACATACCTCAAAATAGTAAGAGCCATCTATGAGAATCCCATAGCCAGCATACTGCTAAACAGACAGAAATTGGAACCATTTCCCTGAAAACCGGAACAAGACGAGGATAGCCACTTTCACCCTTCCTTTTCAACATAGTTTCGGAAGTCCTAGCTAGACCAATCAGACAAGGGAAGGAGACCAGGGGTATCCAAATAGGAAAAGAGGAAGTCAAGTTATCCCTCTTTGCAGACCACATGATTCTGTACCTCAAAAACTCAAGAAAATCTGTCAAAAACCTCCTTGTTCTGATAAAGGACTTTGGCAAAGTCTCAGGGTATAAAATAATTGTGCAAAAGACAGTTGTGTTTCTATACACCAACAATAAACAAGCAGAAACCCAAATAAAAGGCATAATCCCATTCACAATAGTTACCCAAAAAATGAAATACTTTGTCATCTTCCTAACCAGAGATGTGAAAGACCTTTACAATGAAAACTACAAAACACTGCTCAAAGAAATCAAAGATGACACAAACAAGTAGAAAAATATCCCATGCTCATGGATTGGAAGAATCAACATTGTGAAGATTGTAAGGCAATCTACAGATTTAATGCAATACCCATCAAATTACCAGCAACATTCTTCTCAGATCTAGAAAAAAACAATACAGGAATTCATATGGAAACACAAAACAACCAAGAATAGCCAGAACAATCCTCAGCAAAAAAAAAAAAAAAACAAAGCAGGAGGTATCACAATACCAGACTTTAAACTTTACTATGAAGCTACAATAATCAAAACAGCTTGGTATTGGTACAAGAACAAGCATATAGACCAATGGACTAGAATTGAGATTTCAGAAGCAAAACCCCAATTTCTCAAGCAACTCATCTTCGACAAAGCCTCCACCACCCACCACTGGGGAAAGGAGAACCTATTCAATAAATGGCGCTGGGAAAATTGGCTGACCACATGCAGAAGATTCAAACAAGACCCCTGTCTATTCCCATACACAAAAATTAACTCTAAATGGATCAGAGACCTAAATGTAAAATCTCAAACCATAAGAACTTTAGAAAATGCAGGACACACCCTTATGGAAGTTGGAACTGGCATCCAATTCCTGAGCAAAACCCGAAATACACAGGCCATAAGAGATAAGATAGAAAAGGGACCTCATTAAACTGACAAGCTTCTGCAAAGCCAAAGAAACCATCAAGAGAGTAGGGAGACAGCCCACAGACTGGGAAAAAATATTTGCCAACTGTATGTCTGACAAAGGCCTAACATCTAGGATCTACAAGGAACTCAAATGTGCCGAAAAGAAAAAAAAGACCCCATTACAAAGTGGGGAAAAGAAATGAATAGACACTTTTCAAAAGAAGACATATAAGCAGCCAGCAGATACATGAAAAAGTGCTCAGCCTCACCAGTCATTAAAGAAATGCAAATTAAAATCACACTAAGATACCACCTAACTCCAGTCAGGATGGCCATCATCAATAAATCAAAAAACAACTGATGCTGGAGAGGATGCAGCAAAAAGGGAATGCTTCTACACTGTTGGAGGGAGTGTAAACTAATACAACCTCTGTGGAAAACAGTTTTGTGATTTCTAAAAATCAACCTTCCGTACGACCCCACAATCCCCCTACTGGGAATATATCTAGAGGAACTCAAATCACTCTATGAAAAAGATACTTGCACATGTATACTTATTGTAGCATTGTTCACGATAGCAAAAACATGGAACCAATCGTGCTGCCCATCGAAAGAGGACTGGATAAAAAAATGTGGTACATATACACAATGTAATATTATGCAGCCACAAAAAAGGACAAAATTATGACCTTCATCGCAACCTAGATGGACTTAGAACTATAATACGGAGTGACCTATCACAGAAACAAAGAACTGAGTATCTCCTGTTCTCACTTATAAGTGGACCTGGGCAACTTGGCGAGATCTCATCTCTACAATAAATCAAAAAATCAGCCAGGCGTGGTAGCACATGCCTGTAGTTCCAGCCACTTGGAAGGCTGAGGCGGAAGGATCGCCGGAGCCCAGCAGGTCAAGGGGCGCGGTGGCCAGGAGCGGCCACTGCACTCCAGTCTGGGCGACAGAGTGAGACTCCAACTCAAAAAAAAAAAAAAAGAAAAAGAAGGGAACTTGGAGAAGGAGTTAACTGATAATAGCAATGCTCGATTACTTATTAAATTTGAGTTCTCTGGATCATTTCTCTCCACAAATGAGGGATAAAATAGAAGAATTCCCATAAAAGAAAAAGAACCTGGGAGGGAATGAAAAAGTTAAAATTTCTACAATAGTGTATGTATGTTCATTATCCTTCAAGAAAAACTTACTAAAAAACACTTAAAATGCAAAATATTAAAAAAGATGAAAACACACACATTTTCAATATTGGGTTTTGCTGGCAAGAAAAATAAGAGAGTTTTTCAGAGGCTAAAAATGAAGCAAACACATGAATTCAGACCAGTAAAAGAGTGTTTGGTTGGGCATGGTGGCTCACGCCTATAATCCCAGCACTTTGGGAGGCCAAGGTGGGTTGACAGTTTGAACCCAGGAGTTTGAGACCAGCCTGGGCAACATGGTGAGATCTCATCTCTACAAAAAAATCCCAAAAGTTAGCTGGGTGTGGTAGCATGCACCTGTAGTCCCAGCTACTCAGGAGGCTGAGGCAGAAGGATTGCCTGAGCCAAGGAGGTTGAGGCTGTGGTGCGTGTGATCATGCCACTGCACTCCAGCCTGAGCAACAGAGTGAGACTCTGATTCAAAAAAATAAATAAATAAATAAGTGCTCAGCACAGTGGCTATATATTCCAATGACTGAAAGCTTCTATCTGAAGAGCCAAGCAGACGAAGCCAAGTGCCAGAGACAAAGCCAAGGGCCATTCTAGTTGGGGAATCACATAAGCTCATCTCCATGCCTCCTCTACCAAAGTGTCTTGGTTCTGGGTGAAGGAAAAAAATATTCTCCCAAACTGTGTATGTACAAGTCAGTTATCATGCAGGTTTGAGGCCTGAATTCACAATGCCTCCAGTCCCAAGAAAGCTTGGATGAAGAGTTAATTTAAAGGGCCCCAGTTGGTAAAGTTTCAATGCTTAATAGACTCAAAAGAAAATATTCTCTGAAGAAATGCATTCTTAATCCAGACCCCCAAAAATTTTATCAGATAAAATTCCCTAAAATACGAGCTCATAATAAAAAATTACAAAGCACACAAGGAAATGGGCAGGAAATGCACAGTAGTTGATAGAAATAAGGAGCAAATTTAGAGATATGAAAAAACTTCAATATTGACACTATTGGATACAGAATATAAAATAAGTCTTTTTAATGTGTTAAGATTAAATTAATGAATGAGGAAGTGGAAAGCCTAAATAAGGAATAAAAGACTAAAACCAAACAAAACCAAACTGACCAGATGGATTTGAAAAAGAACCAAAAGAACATTAGAAATAAAAAATTAAAATGTAAAACTCACTGGACATGTGCAATAGTCGATTGGATACAACTGGGAGAGAGAATGAGTCAAGTAGAGGTAAGAGCTGAAGAAAGCACACATGATGCAGTGCAGAGAAACAACGAGATTGAAAATGGGGAAGTGGGCTGGGTATGGTGGCTCACACCCGTAATCTCAGCACTTTGGAAGGCTGAGGTAGGAGGATCACTTGAGTTCAGGGGTTCGAGAACAGCCTCCACAACACAATGAGATCTCAACCCTACCAAAAAAAAAATAATCAAAAAATTAACCAGTCATGGTGCACATGCGTGTAGTCCCAGCTACTTGGGAGGCTGAGGCAGGAGGATCACCTAAACCCAAGAGGTCAAGGCTAGGGTGAGCCATGATCATGCCACTACACTCCAGCCTGGGTGACAGAGAGAGACCCTGACTTTAAAAAAAAAGGAAGAGAGAGAGAGAGAAGAAAAGGAAAAGAAAGAAAGAAGAGAAAGGAAAGCAAGTGTAAAAGTGAGGGTAAGACTATGAAGACCAAAAAGAGAGATCTTAATTTACATCTGATCAGAGGTCCAGAAAGAGAGAGTAGGGAATAAAGGAGAAGCAATTTTCTTTTTTTTTTTTGAGTTGGAGTCTCACTCTGTCGCCCAGTTGGAGTCTCACTCTGTGGCTGTGCTCCGGCGATCCTTCCGCCTCCGCCTTCCAAGTAGCTGGAACTACAGGCGCGTGCTACCACGCCTGCCTAATTTTTTGATTTGTTGTAGAGATGAGGTCTCGCCGAGTTGCCCAGGCGGGTCTCGAACCCGCGGGCTCAGGCCATCCACTCACCTCGGCCTCCCAAAGCGCGGGATGACAGGCTGAGCCACCGAGCCTGGCCAGAAGAAGCAATTTTCAAAGAGAAAAAGATGGAGTATTTCCTAGTATTTGTGAAAGATTCCACTCTTCAGGAAGCTCAGTGATCCTCAGAATAAAAAGAAAACTACAGTAAGAGACTTCGAATGAAACTGAAGAACAAAGACCACAAAGATATTAAAAGTAGTAAGGGCTGGGTGTGGTGGCTCACACCTTTAATTCCAGGACTTTGTGAGGCTGAGGTGAGAGGATTGCTGGAGCCCAGGATTCGAGATCTTATCTCTAAACATAATTAAATAAAACTTTAAAAAAACATTTTAAAAAATGGTAAGAAAGTAGACAGATGACCTAGAAAGGAGTGACAATTACATGAATAGTTTACTTTCCAAAGTAAGTAGAGAATCCAGAAAAAGGATAAAATTATATCTTCAAAGTGCTGAGAGAAAAGAAAATGTGAGCTATGAAGTATGTCTACAATATCTGCCTGCTATTATAGACACTAACATGATATCTAGAGAACATGGTACCCAACATTAATAAAGGCTTCCTGTGCCTTAGAGAGACTACTGGATGCTGCTATGAGATTTATACTTTCTCCAGAGGATGGAATCAGCCTTAAGGGTCATCCAAATTTCTGTTTCAGACATATTGAATAAACTGGAGACACAAGTTGTGGATGAAGCCTTGCTGTCCAGCAGTCCAAGCCATCAAGAGCCATAAGAGCTGGAAAACGTTCACAGGGCCAGCACAGAGTCCCCGGAAGCCTCGGCAGCACTGAGCCAGCTGCTGGGCTGACAACGGAGGTTGCTCGCTCAGCAGTAGCAAAGCAGGGAGGGCACCTGGCCCTCTCACCCCTGACCGATACACAAATCGGCCCCAGAGAAAAAAGTTAGGGTTCAATGAATGAATCTAGAAATGTGTCATCAGCAAAACTAGAAGAAAATGACTTTTTAAAATGTTTGTAGCTTGGTTGTATACTATTATTATTATTTTTGAGTTGGAGTCTCGCTTTGTCGCCCAGGCTGGAGTGCAGCGGCATGATCATGTCTCACCGCAGACTTGACCTCCTAGATTCAGGCAATCCTTCTGCATCAGCCTCCTGATTAGCTGGGACTACAGGTGCAGGTCACCACACTTGGCTATTTTTTATTTTTTGTAGAGGCGAGGTCCCATTATGTTATCTAGGCTGATCTCAAACCCTTGGGCTCAAGTGATCCTCCCGCCTTGGCCTCCCAAAGTGCTGGGATTACAGGTGTGAGCCACTGCGCCCAGCCATTATTTGCTTTACAGTTTAGTATTCTTTGTATTTTGAATTATAGGCTGGTTGGTGGGGGCATTGGTGGGCACTACTACCATCTTTTTAGTACTTAGGCATATTTCTGAGCTTGAGGAAAAAATATTTAAGGTCCAATGAAGGAACCACCTTCTTCACTTGGTGCCTTGCTTTGTGATGTATCCAAATGTGTTTACGATAGATGTTAGTACTCTGGCATATAGCGAATGATCTAAAGATGTTGGTTCCCTTTTCTGCTACCAACAGGCAAGAACAAGGTGACTGTGGTGACCAGGTGTATTGTATTTCAAGGCCAAGGGGTGGAGGGCAGAACTAGGAGAGGAAGGTTCCATCCAGAGGCACTTAGAGGCAGATTCTGCTAGGGTCTGAAACAATGCCTATCAGGCCTGGAACAATGCCTGACCGATTTTCCCTTGGTCTAGAAACAGATTAGCTTTGCCTTTCACTCGCCCCGAGATGAGAAAAGGAACCATGGCTGGTACCTTTAATGCTGGCACGGCTAAGTCAAATCTTGACTTAGATTTGAGGAGTTAGGATAAGAAACTAGCTCTGTTAATTTTACATTCCAATGTTTCTTAGTTTCTTGTCCCTTGGGTGTATCTTACCCAAGTCGAGGACAGAAACCATTTTTCATGTTTCAGTCAGATATGATATTTCTGGTGGCCATTGGAGCTAAGAAACCCAAAAGGCCAGTGGGGTTGAGCCAGCAGAGACTGGGGCTCTGAAGGGAAAGAGGCAGGAATGACCGGGGTCTTGATCCTTTTCCGACTGGGTAATCGTCTTGCTATTGGAAACCAGTGACATTCTCTCAGAGGTTTTCCACAGGCCGCCATAAGAATCGGAATCTAGCTAGCTTGGGGACATCCTGGTCAGTGCCCAAGTGGCATCTTTTGCGTGAAATTCTGCTTCGTTGCTCTGAAATGCGGTCCCTAGTTATGGGAGACCTTTCTTTCCCAAAACTGGAAATGTGGTCGCACACTGGTCAGGAGTGCTACGTCCGGGTGTGAGAAGTCTTCAAGGCGTAGTTTGGATCCGTAACTCTTCGAATTTCTGGGCTATTTCAGTGGCTCAGAGAGATGACAGGTGGAAAAACTGAAATGAGGACAATCCTATTAAATCTGAGGCACACGGCTAAGGCACGGTTGGACTCTCGAGGCATTTTCCCTCTTTTTATGAGGGAGGACCCCTCCCAAAAAGTACAGAATTATTTTTTGGAGGGCAGGCCCCTTACAGCACAGGCTTCCTCCACCAGGTGAGTGTTCTAGGAAGCCATCAGCCCCCGGGTACCAGCTCGTGTTGTTGTGAGAGGCTGCGTTTGGCTTCAATGGATTCTTAAAGAGATTCTTCCAACATGTTTGCCCGCTTCACGATGGGTGATCATGAGCATCCCTGCCACATTGTGTTTTTGACCCAAAACAGCCTGACCCTCGTGCCCTACCCTCCCTATTCACCCTGTCTCACCCTGAGCGACTTTCCTTTGGTTTCCCTGGATGAAAAAAGTTCTCAGAGGAAGACGTTTTACCAACGCGAAAGAAGTGAAACAAAAAACAGCACGAAAAGGCCTCAAATGGATGGAGCCCAAAACTGTTTCGAGCAGTGGGAAAAGCATCTCGATAAGTATATTGCATCCAACGGAGAGTACTTTGAAGGTGATAAGTTTAAACACGTAAGAATAAACACACAGCCTTTTGTAGATAAATTCCGTGGTTGGGGGGTCCCCCCTTATAAACTGGATTGTACCTGCTTGGACAGCCACATGAAGTGTCTCCAGAAGCCGGGCTCGGTGGCTCAGCCTGTAATCCGGCGCCTTGGGAGGCCGAGGTGAGTGGATTGCCTGAGCCCGCGGGTTCGAGACCCGCCTGGGCAACTTGGTGAGACCTCATCTCTACAATAAATCAAAAAATCAGCCGGGCGTGGTAGCACATGCCTGTAGTTCCAGCCACTTGGAAGGCTGAGGCGGAAGGATCGCCGGAGCCCAGCAGGTCGAGGCTGCGGGGGCCGGGAGCGGCCACTGCACTCCAGTCTGGGCGACGGAGTGAGACTCCCACTCAAAAAAAAGAAAAAAAAGAAATGTCTCCAGGACACAAGCTCCAGTCAAGGCCTGAACTCCTCACGGTGTCTTTCTCCCTTGCCTCAGTAGGATTCAAGCAGCAGCAGTATTTTCTCTGCAATTTTACGGCGCCATGTTTGGTGCTGGGGTGGGGGCTGAGAAAGTGCCCTGAACAGGAGTGAACTGTGTCGGAGACAGAATGCGGGGGGCGAGGGGGCAGGTGTGGTGGCCGGGCCCTCTTGTCTCCCTTCTCCACTTCGAGTCCAGATGTCCTCCGTCCGTTCACTGATGCCTGTGCAGCTGTGGGTACCGTGGGGAGGCACATCGGAGTTATCTAGGCCCCAGAACTGGCCCCATTCGATTACTGTTTTTACACTTGGCCGCTAAGACTTCTGGGCCTCCTTTCAAACTCTTAAAAAGGGAGCTTTCCCCCGTCCACTTTAACCCACTAAACAGTATTATCAAGACCCTGTCATTTAATTGTTCCTTCAGGCACTAGAGGAACTGGGGGATAATGCCCTTGTCCTAGGGCGTGGAGTTCCGGGTGACACGTTGCATCCTTTCGGCTCACTTGCAAGCCACACAGACGCCTCATTCTCTAATGTGTGGCCTTCCCTCTACATAGTTTTTTAGGGAAACTGGGGACGCTGTGTATCGGAAACCCTCTCTATGTTCTCATTGTACTCAGCACCTTTCTCTATCGTGGACTTGTCGCATTGTTTTGAAATTATCTGGTCACACACGTTTGTGTCTCTTTTAGCTTCGTCTAAATTTCTCAAGAACAGAGACCTTGTCTTTCTATTTTTGTGTAATAGGATGTGAAATGTAAAGGTTCAAGATACAGTAGATGCTGCCTATGAAAGCGAGGTGCCACATCACCACGCAGAGTTTCAAAAGGAAACCTTTGACAGTCATTCCCATAATTCTTAGCCACCTCACTCAGATGACAGATACACAAAGGCCCGAAGAAGGGAGAGAAGATCCGTGAAGATTCTTCCCTGTGCTGTGAGCACGTACTCTTCCTCCTCCCCACCACGCAAACAGAAAGCTGAACTTGAAGAGCTTGTTATGTGCTCCTGCTGGGGTAGGGTGGGGGGCACCACAGACTGGAATCTGGATCATACCTGTGAAATTCAGTGTGGTCTAGAACAGATCACAGAGAGAGAGAGAGAAAGACAGAGATGGGTTGCGGGGAGAGGAGAGAAAGACAGACAGAGGGGAGAGAGACACGGAGAGAAAGGAGAGAGAGGCATAGAGAGAGACAGAGGAGAGAGACGAAAGAGAGAGAGAGAGAGAGAGAGAGAAAGAGAGAGAGAGAGGGAACACACATACACACACACACAGACAAAGAAGAAAACAGAGAGGGAAAATAGAGAGAGAGAGGGTGAAGACAAAGAGATACATTTGGAAAGTCACTACTCTTACAGACAAGGAATGTGCGTTCTTCCTCTAGGGCACATATCCTAGAGCCATACCGAGTCCTTACCAGTAGGAACACCAGGGCAAGGGGACTTGGGTAGTGAGAGTCATGACTGAAGTGAACTTTCGGGGAACCAGAGGCTGAAGCGGTCTCAGCAAGTTGAAGGAGGAGTCAAGTTTTCATCAGAGGCTTCAGAAGTTTCGTCATGTCTTTCCACACTGAATGCACTTTGGAAGGTCAGAGGGAGATAAAAGGACATTTTTCCTTTTATTATAACTGCTGGTCAGACTGAATCAATTCATCAGTCACATTTATTTCCCTAAGTGTCAGACATCATGCCTGACTCATCCTAGGTGTTTGATAAATGCTCGGCTGAGCTGACCTGATTTTGGAACATATTCTTCTACTGCTGAGCCAATATGTGTCCATGAGACAGCCTAACTGAATGGCGGTTTGTATTTTTATGTTATGTCAGGATTATGACACCTTAAATTATACTTCTGGGCAGGTTTTATGTGAACAATTAGAACTAACAGCTAAATATAAATACACATTTAGAATCAGCTCTTAATTATGATATATAAGTAAAAAATAGTTTTCTAGCTCCAGAGACATGATCTTATTGTAACCTGTATAAAGTGCAGATGTTATGTGGTCCAGTTTTTGGTAACGTCACAGAAAAAGAAACATTAGTGCAGCAGAAAATTTTACGTGAAACCAGTGAATATCTAGAAAAAGTAACAAAGGCATTACATCACTATATGGATAATGTACAGCAAAACATCCCTTTTTTTTTACTTGGGGGGTCTCCATGTTTCATCCAGGCTGGAGTACAGTGGCAGGATTATGGCTTACTACAGCCTTGATCTCCTGGACTCAAATGTTCCTCCTATCTCAGCTTCCTGAGTAGCTGGGTTTACAAACTTCCACCACTACACACAGCTACTTTAAAAATTGTTTTTTGTAGAGACGAGGTCTCACTATGTTGCCCATGCTGGTTTCAAACTTCTGGACTCAGCGATCCTCCTGCTTTGGCCTCCCAAAGTGCTGGGATTATAGGCTACCACACCAAGCCAAAAATCTCCTTGAAAAAACAAAACAAAACAAAACAAAAACCTCTTCTCCAGATTCTACCTTTATTAACTCCCTTATTAGGGGACTCCTGGAATTTCCCTAAAACTCTCTCTAAAACTCACTCCTTAGTCTCTTTTCCCTCCTCACCCCCCTGCTGCCCATTTCCTTCCTTCTCACCCGCAGATCCACTATCTTGTGTCCTGTCTCTAATAGCCAGCAAATTTTACTCCACTGAGATGGAGAATAAGGAAACAGCAGAAATTGCCAAGATTTTTGTGAGAAGTTGGGTAGAGAAAGAAAAGACTGGGCATATTTAATTGTTTTCCTGTTCACTCCTTAAAAGGGTGACTTGGCAGAGGTATCAGGGACACTAGGAACAGATGACCTCTGTTTTACTAGCTCCAAGGCCCAACAGAGGTGGCCACTCTCCGTCCAACAATAATTCTCATCTTTAGCTTGATAATAAAGTGAAGCTTTGCAACAAGAACTTTATTCCTCTGTTTTTGTTCCTAAGTAAAGTATTTAGTATAATATTGTATCACATTAGTCATGGATCCTGAGATACGTGAGTGTATTTGTTATCTTACTGACAGTAGGGGTTGATGGTAAGTTTAGAGGATGGTGGCTAAGAGGAGTGACATCAGCAATATGGTGGAATAGGAGGCCCCTTCACGTGTATTCCCCCATAGCTACAATAATTGGCAGCCATCAGTGGACGTAAGGACACAAGTTCTTCTGTGGGAGCTGTGAGATCCAAGTAGGAGGTTGTGAAACCCCAGTGAATTCCAAGACCAAGGAAGGCTGTTTTGGGAAGCCAGGGTCATGTCTAAGTGGCAGGCTCACTGACCACAGTCCCAGCTACAAATCCAGAAATGGCCCCATCCCCTGTGGATTCAGCTACAACCTCATTTGGCCTTGGTCCTGCCACCAGCACCATCCACCAAGGAGCCCAAGAGGAGTCACACACGTGAGTGCCTTGGGTAATAGGCCCACTGATATTGATCCCAGATGGGGACCCGAAGGCAGCCTGTGACCTAGCTCTAGCCTCTCTCAGTCATGCTTAAGGAGCAGTCCCGCAGGATCCTGAAGCAGCCCTGTGACCTGGCTCCATGACTTCTCAGCTATGGCTTGGGGCAATCCTGGCCATCCAGGAGGCTGGCATGAGTCATGTCCATCCAGGTCTCCAGAAGAATGCCTGTAAACCTTGGTCTCAACTGTGGACCCTGAAGCAGCCCTGTGACTTGGTTTCAGCCCCAGTCATGCCTGCCTAATGACTTGGCAGGAGTCCTCCCAAGGAATTAACAGGAGCCATAGCTGCACATGCACACCTGGTAACAAGACCACCATCAGCAGACCTGACTGTAGACCCTGAAGCAAACCTTTGTCTCCATGCCAGCCTTACTAATCAATGTATAGAACTCCTCCAGAGAGGGTGCACACCTCCCCAAGCCACTGATAACAGGCCCACCAATGTGGGCCCAACTGCATATCCAGCAGCAGTTATGTAACCTGGCTCCAACCCTTCTTGACTTCAATCCTGAAGGCAATTCTATCAGCCCAGGGAACCAACAGGAGAATGCTGCCACCTGTCAAAACCATTCTGTAATGAGTAAAAGGGGTGTTTGTTCTTTCCAATGTAAACACCAATGCAAGACTGCAAAGATCAAGAAGAATCAGGCAAATTTGGCATTACCAAAGGAAACTAGTAAAGCTCCAGCAACCAACCCAAAATATGGAAATCCATAAGTTACCTGACAAATAATTTAGAAGAAGCATATTAAAGAAGATAAATGAGATGTAAGAAAACACAGATAGACACCTAAAGAACCACCCCCCCAAAAAAAAGCATGAAAAAATGAGGAGTTTAATAAAGAACAAGAAACCATTAGAACAAGAACCAAACAAAAGTCCTGGAACTGAAGAATACAATGACATAACAGAAATATTCAATAGAGAGCTTCAACAACAGACTTGATCATGCAGAAAAAAAATCAAGAATCAGAAAACTTGAAGACAGGTCATTTGCAATTAACTAGCTAGAGGAACAAAAAGAAAAAAGAAAAAAATAGTAAAGTCAGTACACAGGACCTATAGGACACTATCAAGTGATCAAGTATTTGCATTATGGGAGCCTTAGAAGGAGAAGAGAGAGAGGAAAAGGGGGAAGAAAGTTTATTTAAAGAAGTAATAGCTGAAAACTTGCCAAATCTTGGGACAGAGATATATGGACATCCAAATTCATGAAGCTCAAAATATCTCAAGTAAAATCAACCAAAATATTACTCCAAAACATTCGATCAAATTGTCAAAAGACAAAGATAATTTTTAAAGCAAAAGAAAAGAGACTCGTCACATACAAGGAAACTATCATAAAGCTATTGTGGTATTTTTCAACATAATCCTGACAGACCAAGAGAAAATGGGATGATATAGTCAAAGAGCTGAAAGAAAAAACCCCCTGCCATAAACTTGGCAAAGTAGTCCTTCAGAAATGAAAGAGAGATAAAGACCTTCCCAGGTTAAAAAAAACCCAAAAACCAAACAAACAAACAAAAAACAACTGAGGTAATTCATTACAACTAGAACTGCCTTATGAGAAATGCTAAAGAAAGTTCTTCAAGTTGAAATGAAAGGATGCTAAGTAACAATATGAAGGCATATAAAAGTATAAAACTCACTGACAAAAGTAAATATATATTGAGAATATTCTAATTCTGTAATGGCACAAAAAACCATATTATACTCAAGTATAAAAGTTAAATGATAAAAATATTAAATATAATTATAGCTACAATAATTTTTAATGGATACATAATATTAAAAAATATTAAGTGTGACATTAACATCATAAGATATATGTATACAGTAAAAATGTACTATTTTAAGACTGTGTACAGTGGTTCATGCCTGCAATCCCAGCACTTTGGGAAGCTGAGGCAAGCGAATTACCTGAGCTCAGGGGTTTGAGACCAGCCTGGGCAACTTGGTGAGACCTTGTCTTTGCAATAAACAAACAGACAAATAAGCAAATAAGCTGGGCGTGGGAATGTGCACTTGTAGTCTCAGCTACTTGGAACACTGAGGTGGAAGGATTGTCTGAGCCCAGTTGGTGGAGGCCACAGTGGCTGTCATTGTGCCACTACACTCCATCCCGGGCAACAGAGTGAGACTCTGACTAAAAAAAAAAAAAAAGTATTGTTTTATATGCAATTGAAGTCAAATTGTTAGCTTAAAATAGACTGTTTTAACTGTAAGATGTTTTATGTAAGCCTCAGGGTAACTGAAAGAATAAAACTCTAGTGAATGTGCAAAAGTGAAAGAAAAGGAATTGAAGAATATGCTAAAGTCAAGGATCAAATCACAAAGGAAGACAGCAAGACAGAAAGAAGGGAACTACAAACTAGTCAGAAAGCAATGAACAGAATGAAATCGTAAGTATAGTTGGCTGTCTGCATTCATGGGTTCCACATTCGTGGATTCAACCTATCATGGATCAAAAATATAAGAAAAAAAATAAAAATGACAATACTGCAATTAAAAATAACAGAGCTGGGCTCGGTGGCTCAGCCTGTAATCCCACACTTTGGGAGGCCGAGGTAAGTGGATTGCCTGAGCCTGCGGGTTCGAGACCTGCCTGGGCAACTTGGCAAGACCTCATCTCTACAATAAATCAAAAATCAGCCGGGCGTGGCAGTGCATGCCTGTAATTCCAGCTACTTGGAAGGCTGAGGCAGAAGGATCACCGGAGCCCAGCAGGTTGAGGCTGCGGTGGCCGGGAGCAGCCCCTGCACTCCAGTCTGGGCAACAGAGTGAGACTCCAACTCAAAAAAAAAAAAAAAAGAAAAAGAAAAAGATATTCCATGCAAATGGCAACCAAAAGAGAGCAAGCGTAGCTATACTTATATCAGACAAAATAGACTTTCAGTCAAAATCTGTCGCAAAAGACAAAGAAGGTCAGTAGATAATGACAGAGGGGTCAATTCATCAAGAGGGTATAACAGTTGTAAATATATATGCACCCAACATTAAGACACCTAAATATATAAAGCAAATATTAACAGAAATGAAGGGAGAAAAGACATTAATAAAACAATAATAGAAAACTTCAGTATTGTACTTTCAACAATGGATAGATAATCCAGACAGAAAACCAATAAAGAAACATAAGACCTGAATAATGCTATAGCCCAAATGGACTGAACAGACATAAACAAAACAGTTCGTTCAATAGCAGCAGAATACCCATTCTTTTCAAGTACACACAGAACATTCTTCAGGATAGATCATATATTAGGCCACAAAAGAAGTCATAACAAATTTAATATTGAAGTCATATCAAGTATCTTTTCCAACCGTAATGGTATAAAACTAGAAATCAGTAACAGGAGAAAAATTAGAACATTTACAAGTATGTGGAAATTGAAAAACAAATTTTTAAACAACCAGTGGATCAAAGAAGAAATAAAAAGGGAAATTAAAACATATCTTGAGATAAATGAAAATGTAAACACAACATACCAAAACTTATGAGATGCAGTAAAAGCTGCTCTGTGAAATAATTTTATAGCAATAAGTGCCTACTTTAAGAAAAAAAAAACCTCAAAATGAACAACCTAATTTTATATCTCAAAGAACTAGAAAAAGAAGAATTAACTAAGATCAAAGCAGAAGAAAGGAAATAACAAAGATTAGAGAAAAAAATCAATGGAATAGAGACTAGGAAGAAAATAGAAAAGATCAATAAAACTATGAGATGGTTTTTTGAAAAAAATAAAATCAACAATTTTTAGCTAAACTAACGAGAGAGAGAGAGAGAGATGGGGGAAGGAGGGAGGGAAAAGACTCAAACAAATAAAAATGTAAAGGAAAGAGGTACTATAGAAATACAAAGGATCATAAGAGCCTCTTATGAACAATTATATATCAACAGATTAAATAATCTAGATATAGATAAATTACTAGAAACATAAAACATACTAAGACTGAATTAGAAAGAAATAGAAAACCCAAAAAGGCCAATAAATCAAACTATACAAGTAAGGAGATTAAAGCAATAATAATTTTTTAAAATCCCCGACAAAGAAAAGCCGAGGATCAGATGGCTTCATGAGTGAATTTCACCAAGTATTTAAAGAATTAATGCCAGTACTCCTCACATTCTTCCAAAAAACTGAAGATGAGGGAACAATTCCAAACTCATTTTATAAGGCCAACATTACTTTCATACCAAAGCCAGATAAGGACTACACAAGAAAAGAAAATTATAGGCCAATATACCTGGTGAACATAGATGCAAAAATCTTCAAAAAATACTAGCAAACCAAATTCAACCGTACATGAAAAGAACAACATATTGTAATCAAGTGAGTCTTTTATTCCTGGGATGCATGGATGGTTCAATACTCCCAAATTAATGAATATGCTATTCTGTATTAACAGAATGAAGGCTAGCAATTATATGATTACCTTAGTAGATACAAAAAAAGCACATGACAAAATTCAATGTCTTTTCATGATTAAAACTCTCAATAAGTTAGGTATAGGAGGAATGTCTCTCAACATAATAAGTAACATACATAATAAGTCCATATCTAACATCATATTCAACAGAGGAAAGCTTTTCTTCTAAAATCATTAAGAAGCAAGGGTGTCTACTCTCATTGCTTTTATTTTTTAAAGTACTGGGAGTCCCTGGCCAGAGTTTAGGCAAGAAAAAGAAGTAATAGGCAACTAAATTGGAAAGGAAGAAGTTAAATTGTCTCTGTTTCCAGATGACATGATTATATGTGTAAAAACCCCCAAAGAGCTCATCAAAAAACTGATAAAACTAATAAATAAATTCAGTTAAGTTTCAGGATAGAAAATTAACATGCAGGCCAGGCATAGTGGCTCGTGTCTATAATCCTAGCACTTTGAGACGTTGAGGAGGGAAGGATTGCTTGAACCCAGGAATTCAAGACCAGACTGGGCAACATATCAAGACCCCACTTATACAAAACACTTTTTATTATAATATTTTTAAAAAGAGAAAGTCAACATAGAAAATCTGTTGTGCTTTTATACACCAACAACAACTTATCTGAGAAAGAAATTTACTAAAAATCCATATACAATAGTATCAAAAAGAATAAAATACTCAGAAATAAATTTAACTACGGTGGTCAGAGAGCTGTATACTGAAAATGATACATTTTTGCATAGTTTTAATAAAAGAAAACAATGAAAAAATGAAGAAGACACAAACAAACAAAAAGATATCCTATGTTCATGGACTAGAATAATTAATATTGGTAAAATTTTCATACTGCCCAAAGCGATCTACAGATTCAGTGTAATCCTTATCAAAATTCCAATGGCATTTTTTATAGAAATAGAAAAAACATTCCCCAAACTAATATGGCACCACAAAAGACCCTGAACAGACAAAACAATCTTGAGCAAAAATAACCAAGCTGGAGGCATCACACCTTCTGATTTCAAAGTATATTACAAAGCTACAGTAATCACAACAGTAGGGTACTGGCGTAAAAACAGATACATAGACCAAAAGAATAGAGAGTCCAAAAATAAACCACTCATATAGAGTCAATCAATCTTTAACAAGGATGCCAAGAATGGACGGTGGTGAAAAGATAGTTCTTTCAATAAATGGTATTGGGAAAACTGCATATCCACATGCAAAGGAATGAAATTGGACTCTGTAGGTTACTCCATACATGCAAAAATTAACTCAAAATATATTAAAGACTTAATGTAAGATTTGAAATCTTAAAACTCCTAGAAGAAAACAGGGAAAAAAAGTCCCTTGACATTGATCTGGGCAATGATTTTTTTGATATGACACCAAAAGCATAGATAACAAAAGCAAAAATAAACAAATAGACTCCTTCAAGCATAAAACTTATGCACAGCCAAGAAAATAATCAATAAAATGCACAGGCAATCTACAAAATGGAAGAAAATATTTGCAAACCATATATCTGATAGGGGGCTAATAGCCAACATATATAAGGAACTCATACCATTCAATAGCAAAAACCAAATAACCCAATTTTTTTTTAATGGGGAAAGACTTGAATATACATTTTTACAACAGAGACATACAAATAGCCAACAGGCATATGAAAAGGTATTCATTATCACTAATTATCAGGGAACTCCAAATCAAAAACCACAATGAGCTACCACCTCACACCGGTCAGACTGGTCATTACATCACGTGTTAGTGAGGATGTGGAGAAAAAGGAATCTTTGTATTGGTGGGAATGTAAACTGGTATTGTCATTGAAAACCGTATGAAGATTTCTCAAAAAATTGAAAAGATGAGCCGGGCTCGGTGGCTCAGCCTGTAATCTCAGTGCTTTGGGAGGCCAAGGTGAGTGGATTGCCTGAGCCCGCAGGTTCGAGACCCGCCTGGGCAAGTTGGCGAGACCTCATCTCTACAATAAATCAAAAATTAGCCGGGCATGGTAGTGTGCGCCTGTAGTTCCAGCTACTTGGAAGGCTACGGCGGAAGGATCACCGGAGCCCAGCAGGTCGAGGCTGCAGTGGCCGGGAGCAGCCACTGCACTCCAGTCTGGGCAACAGAGTGAGACTCCAACTCAAAAAAAAAAAAAAAAAAAATTGAAAATATGCCATATGATCCACTTCTGGGTATATAGCCAAAGGAGACATAATTAATATCTGGAAGAGATAAGTGCACCCTATATTCAACGCAGCACTATTCATAAATGCCAACATGTGGAAACAACTCAAGTGCCCACTGATGAATGAATGAATAAAGAAATTGCAGCATACATGTACAATGAAATATTATTCAGTCTTAAAAATGAAGGAAAGTCAGGCACAGACTCACGTGTGTAATGCCAGCACCTAGGAGGCTGAAGTGGGAAGATCATTTAAGCCCAGGAGTTTCAGACGAGGCTGGGCAACATAATAAGACCCCATCTCGACCAAAAATTTTAAAAATTAGCTGAGCATGGTGGTGGTACATGCCTGTGGTCCCAGCTACTAGGAAGGTGGGAGGATCACTTGAGTCCAGGAGTTCAAGGCTGCAGTGAGCTAGGATTACGCCACTCCACTTTATCCTGGGCAATAGAGTGAAACCCTGTCTCTAAAAAAAAAAATCTTTAAAAAAATGGAAGGAAATCTTGTCATTTGTGTCAAGACACCATGAATGAACCTGGAAGATGTTTTGCTAAGAGAAGTAAGCCAGACACAGAGAGATAGGTACTATATAACTTTACATATACGTGGAGTCTGAAACATTGAACTGATAGAAGGCGAGAAAAGTAATTGCCAGGGCCTGGGGATTGGAGGACATGGGCAGATGTCAATCAAAGTGTTGACATTTTCAGATATCCCAAGAATAAGTTCTGGGGCTCTGAAGTACAGCGTGATGACTGCAGTTAACAATATCGTATCACACACTTGAAATTTGCCAAAAGAGTAGATCTTACGTGTTCTCACTGCACACACCAGATTTCAAAGTGTATTGCAGATGGTAAGAAAAGTGGTCACTGTAAGGGGATAGGGTTTTTTTTTGTTTGTTTTTAACTTTAAAAATTTTTTTATTTTAAAATTGTGGGGTACATTTCAGGGTTCGGTATACAAATATTCAATGCGCAGGTACCCTGGTCGATGAGGTGTGCCCCCCTTCCCCAGGCAGATTCCCACGACGATAGATATGTTAATGAACTTAATTGTCGTAGTCATTTAACAATGTATATCAAATCATTGTATGGCACATCTTACGTATATAGCACTTCCATTTGTTGATTATACCTTAATAAAGCTGTGGGGGAAAAGGAGAAAGGAGGCTAAAATCAAGAAGGGAAATCGCAAATATCGAAAAAGATGGGGACAATCGATACAAAATTTGTGGTTTCTTTTCCTTTTTTTTTTTCTTGGTGAGAAAGCAGGATTTATTGAGAGGAAAAAAAGCTCCCACAGTGGGAGGGAACCCAAAGGGATTGCCCTTTGTTTTTCAATATGTGGGCAGGGGTGAGTGTTGGTCTTGGGAAAAGGCTTACGTAGAAACGATTCCTTCTGGAGGTCTCACTGGCTAGGAGGACTGTGAATTGGTGCAAATTTTAGGGTGAGAAGAGGACAGTTTGGCCACAAGTACCAGAAGGCTTGCAATATACACGGCCAACTTTGACCCAGTAATTCTACTTCTAGGAATTCATTCTAAACAACCAACGGAGCGGGATGTGGTGGCTCATGCCTGTAACCCCAGCACTTTGGAAAGCCAAGGAGGGAGGATTGCCTGAGCCCAGGGGTTTGAAACCAGCCTGGGCAAACTGGCGAGACCTTATCTCTACAATAAATCAAAAAATTAGCTGAGTGGTGTGGTACACGCCTGTGGTTCCAGCTACTGGGAGGGCTGAGGCAGAAGGACTGCCTGAGCCCGGCAGGTTGGGGCTGTGTTGGCTGTTAGTGTGTCACTGCACTCTGGCCTGGGCAAGCATGAGACTCTGACTCAAAAAACAAACAAACAAACAAACAAACAAAAAAACCCATCAGGAAGCACTTTCAAGGTATCTATAGTCTTGATTAAAATTAATGTAAAAATTGTGAGTGAATCACAGTCCATCTTTAGTGACAATACCATGCATTTGTAAAAAAAAATCATATCATAGAATATTTTTATGGGAAAGGTTCATAAAACCAATAAGTGGATAGTAGTTTGTAAAAGAATATGTATGTACAGTATGATACTGTTTATCAAATATATATATCCAGGCCGGGCGTGGTGGCTCACACCTGTAATCCCAGCACATAGGAAGGCTGAAGCAAGAGGATTGCCTGAGCCCAGGAGTTCGAGACTAGCCTGGGCAACATGGTGATACCTCATCTCTACAATAAAATTAAAAAATTAGCCGGGCATGGTGGTAGGCGCCTGTAATCTCAACTACTTGGAGGGCTGAAGCAAAAGGATTGCCTGAACCCAGCAGGCTAAGGCTGAGATAGCCTGATGGTGCCACTGCACTCCAGCCTGGGCGACAGTGAGACTCTGACTCAAACAAAGCAAAACAAAACAACATATATTTGGGGGGGGAAAGAAGACTAGAAGGACATATTGATCGTGGTTAACTCTGGGTTAGAACCGATAGAGGTTTTTACTTTTTTTCCTTTGTGCTTTTTTGGGTTTTCCACATGACTCCAAAACAAACAAGAGAAAATGCATTTTAAAAAAGAAATCACTGCTTTGTTTTTCTTTATTTGAATTCAACTCAACTCTCTTTTAGATGGTGGGCAAACAGGCATCTCTCAATTTGATGCTTCCATCAAGCTGTTAACTTAAAATAGTTTTCTGGGTCAATGGTTTGCATTTTCAGTAGAGCTCTCACAGAAAGAGCCAATATCAAGTGAATATGTGCCAGAAATTACAGATAAATTATTTTTCTTCGTTTAAGTGAGCAAACATGTTCTCATAGCTCGACACATGGCTCACAAGTTGCCCCAGGCAGGGATGAGAGGGCAGCCTCAGTTCCAGAGATCCCAGGTGAGCAGCACCTGGAGCTTCTAGTATTTTTGGGTGAACTGAGCACTTCCTTCACAGCACGACACCTTTGGGGAATGCTAATAACAGCCACCATCTTGCAACTCACTTCTTTTTACAATTGTATTTGCCTTGAGGGTAGAAAACTGTGAAGCTAGCAGGAGCCTCTACACATATTAAATAGATTCTCTCCAAAGTCCCATACTTTCTGCCTCAGAAAATCAGCATTTACGTGTAGACAACATTTTTATTAAGATAAGTCAATATGCTGGGGTCAGAATTAGTGAAACTGTAAGTACGCATTTGCTAAGTCTATAAAAGCCAAGCATTTCATTGATCTAGTAATTTGTCTACTCGAAAATATTAACCTAGAAAGCAAGAAAACATAGCCGGATCAATCTTTTTTTTTGTTTTTAGTTGTTTTTTTTTTGTTTTTGTTTTTGTCTTTTTTTGAGTTGGAATCTCACTCTATCACCCAGGCTGGAATACAGTGGCACGATTATGGCTCACCACAGCCTCCATCTCCTGGGCTCAGGTGATCTTTCTGCCTCAGTCTCCCAAGTAGCTGGGACTACAGCTGTGTGTCACCACACCCCACTAGTTTTTTTATTTTTGTTGAGATGAGTTCTCGCTGTGCTGCCCTGGACACAAGCAATCCTCCCACCTCAGCTCTCAAAGTACGGGGATTACAGGCACGAGCCACCCAACCCAGCCAATTTTAGTTGTATCAAAAAGCTTTCAAAGTTTTAGTCTTCTGGCTCAAGCACAGAAGTTTTGGGGAAACTCCATAAGGGAAAAAGTTATTCTGGCCCCTCAAAACAGTCAGGATCTTGACAACTTTGTAATATCAAAACACCCTCTTTCTCAGGCCAATATTTTCCTCTACTGACACTGTAGAGTTTTACCTCCAGGGTTTTTAAGAAAGGTAGAGGAAAATGGCATCTTGAGTTCTGGCATTGAGACACCTGGGAGTCAATTTCCTGAGCTCTTGACAAAGTGTAGCAACGAAGTCCTTGGACCTAAGGTGACCTGCCTGGTGAAATCCACCTTGCCATCAGCCCAGACACCTGGACTTTTCCAGCAACTCCAATCTTATTGCTGAAAATAGCATAATTTTCTATTTTAAACTAGAAAAGGGCATAGACTTGGGAGGCAAATGAACCTGGACTTTGTTTTTGGCTCCCTCTGCATCCGTATTAAACAGTTGTGATCATGGATAGCCGTGAGATTGAGGACTCATGGGAGAAAACTTTCAGCAAGGGGCCTGCAGGCCCAGCAGAGCCCTGGGGCGAACCACGGCCCCCTCACCTCATCGTCTCTCCTTGCTCCTTCGAAGGTGCTCTCAAAAGTGGTTTGACTTCATCCGCTAGTTTTGCACATCTTCTAATCACCCTCTCAAACACCCTTCCCCTTCACTGCCTCACATCATTCTAAGTCTTCATCTATTCAGCTGTGAAACTGGGAGGACGAAACCCACCGTACTTCGTGGCTGAGAAGATTAAACGTGGGTCATGCTGATCCCTCCAGCTGTGGCTTCCAGTCCTGGCACTGCCTTCCTCTTCCTCTTCCTCTTCCGATGCCCACATCACTTCATAGGCCTTGCCCTTTGCCTGGATGTTTGTCCCACTTCTCCTTGCTTGGCTAATCCTGCTCAGATCAGAAGCCACCTCCTCCGGAAAATTCTCTAACAACTCCATGACCATCACCACCACCAAGACTAGATTAGAAGCAGTTCCCAAGCATCCTGAACACAGCCTGGGGTGTCACTTAGCATACTGTATTGCAACTATGCATTTATTTACTTGTCTCCCCTTCTAGTCTGTACTGTAAATCAGTGGTCCCTGACCCGTGGGTACCGGTTCGTGGCCTGTTAGGAACCAGGCTGCACTGCAGGACTCAAGCAGCAGGCAAGTGGACCTCCATCGGCTGTCAGATCAGTGGCGGCATGAGATTCTCTTACAAGCAGGAATCCTATTGTGAACTGTGACTGCAAGGGAGCCAGACTGTGCGCTCCTTATGAGACTCTAATGCCTGATGATCCCACCTCCCCCTGCCTTTTCCCCTATCTTCCAAGAAAATGGTCCCTGATACCAAAAAGGTTGGGGACCGCTGCTGTAATGATGGTCGGCCCTATACCTTGTTCATAATTGTCACCCTAGGATCTATGGTGCCAAGTACATGGTACATGTTCAATGAATATTTGTTGAATACTATATGCAAAATTCCTGGAAGATGCTCAGTAACCATTTGTTAAGTAAATAAATAATGTATGCAGAACGACTGGAAGAGTGCTGACGTACAGGACGAACTCAACACTGGAGGCTATGATGATGAGGCTGGGGGACTGTGAGGCCATCCCACAAGAGGGCCAGCTTGGCCGGGTGCAGTGGCTCATGCCTGTAATCCCAGCATTTTTGGGAGGTGGAGGCGAGAGGATCGCCTGAGTCCAGGGATTCAAGACCAGCCTGGGCAACTTAGTGGTCTCTATAATAAATCAAAAAATTAACCAGGCCTGGTGGCGTGCGCCTGTAGTCCCAACTACTTGGAAGGCTGAGGCGGAAGGATCACCTGAGCTCAGGAGGTTGAGGCTGTGGTAGCCATGATGACAGTGCCACTGCACTCCAGTCTGGGGCAACAGAGTGAGATTCTGACTCAGAAAAGGAAAAAAAAAAGGCCAACTCCAGAAGCTGTATAAGTTGTTGGCCAAGAGATCCAGAATGTCTGGCTATATCCCTGACATAGACAGTTCTGGAAGCTGCAGCCAAAGGGAAATTATCAGTGGGGCATATTTGACCACTGCTTTCAAGACTTCTGTCTATTTTAAAGTTCAAGGTCCTGGTGGCAAGGTAGTTTCTCAAAGAAAGATGCGGATATGTCTGGACATGCAAGAGAGCTCTGCGTTCCATCAATGTCACTGCCATGATCATCTTTTTTTTCACCTTATCACCTTCGACCCTCAGGGCAGTTTGGGGAGGTCCTTATTCTAACTTCACAGATGAAAAAACGGAGGCTCAGAGAAATTGGCTGGCATAGAATCCCAAGCAATACATTTGGAAAGGGATGTCAAATCAGGCCACGCTGACCACAAACCCCTTTCTCTTCCCCTCTATTGTGCCTGAAGAGAAGCAGCAATGCCTTTTTCTCACTGCTCTCAGAGCACTCAGACTATTTTATTTTTATTTTTTTGAGTCGCCCAAGCTGGAATGCAGTAGCACAATCACGGCGACTACAGCCTTGACCTCCTGAGCTGAGCTCAGGCGATCCTTCCATTCCAGCCTTCCAAGTAGCTGGGACTACAGGTACGTGCCCCCACACCTGACTAATTTCTGTGATTTTTTTGTAGAGACAGGTCTTGCTAAGTTGCCCAGGCTGGTCTCGGACTCCTGGGCTCAAGCAATCCTCCCGCCTTGGGCTCCTGAAGTGCTGGGATTACAAGCATGTACTGGGCCCACTCAGACTAGACTGTTAAGATTACTTGACTTTTACAGGTGAGGACAGATGAGGTGTGAGGATCTGAACGACGAGATGGCCTGTTTAAAGTTTACCAGCGTTTGCCCTTTCAGTGAGTCCAAGTCAAGGCGTTATCGCCACTTCCATCATGAGAAATCAGAAGGCTTGTTTTTAGCCGGGCTCGGTGGCTCAGCCTGTAATCCCGCGCCTTGGGAGGCTGAGGTGAGTGGATTGCCTGAGCCCGCGGGTTCGAGACCCGCCTGGGCAGGTGAAACCTCATCTCTACAATAAATCTAAAAAATTAGCCGGGCGTG
>CAUYQG010018529.1:0-18856 GCA_963574415.1 Tarsius wallacei
CTCAACACAGAAATCAAAACAGAAATTAAGAGATTCCTGGAAACAAATGAAAATGAGGAAACATCCTGCCAAAACCTCTGGGATGCCATGAAAACAGTTCTAAGAGGGGAATTTATATCTCTACAAATACATATCAAGAAAATGGAAAGACCATGAGTTAATAGCCTAACAAATCACCAGGAGGAGGTAAAAATGCAAGACCACCCAATCTCTAACTTTAGCAGAAGAATCCAGATCACCAAAGTAAAAGCCCAAATATGGGACATAGAAGACAAAAATATCATAGAAAAAAACCCAACAAAACAAAAAGCTGGTTCTTTGAAAGAATAAACAAGATTGATGGACCCCTAGCCAGAATGACCTAGAAAAGAAAGAAAAAGCCCAAATAAACATAATCAGAAATGCAAAAGATCAAATCACAACTGATCTTGAAGAAATACAAAAGATTATCAGAGATTATTATGCACACCTGTGTGGAAACAAACTTAATAACCTAAATGAAATGGAGGACTTTCTAACATCACACAACCTCCTAAGAGTGAAACAAGAAGAAATTGGGACACTAAATAGACCAATAACAACCCAGGGAATTGACTCTGTCATAAGAAAGAAATCTTAAAAAAAAAAAAAAAAAAGCTCTGGACAAAATGGCTCTCCAGCAGAATTCTACAAAATGTACAAGGGGTAACTGATTCCAATCTTATTGAAAGTATTCCAGGCAATCGAGAATGAAAGAATTTTTCCCAAATCATTTTACTAAGCTAACTGATACCAAACTGGGGAAAGATCCAACAAAAAAAGAGAACTACAGGCCAATATTCCTAATGAACATAGATGCAAAAATTCTCAACAAGATTTGGTAAATAAAATTCAACAACACATCTCAAAAATCATCCACCATGATCAAGTAGGCTTTATCTTCAGGATGCAGGGCTGGTTCAACATCTGCAAGACCATACATGTAATTAAATACATCAACAGATGTAAAAACAAGAACCACTTGATTATATCATTAGATGCAGAGAAAGCTTTTGATAAAATCCAGCATCCCCTCTTGATAAAAACTCTCTAACACCTAGGCATAGAAGGACCATATCTCAAAATAGTAGGCACCATCTCTGATAAACCCATAGTCAGCATATTGCTAAACAGACAGAAACTGGAACCATTACCCCTGAAAACTGTAACAAGACAAGGCTGCCCACTCTCACCCCTCTTGTTCAACATTGTGTTGGAAGTTCTAACAAGGGCAATTAGATAAGAGAAGGAAATCAGGGTGTCTAAACAGAAAAAGAAGTTAAGTGTTTCCCCCTTGCTGACAATATGATCCTATACCTTGAAAACTCAAGAGAAT
Organism: Tarsius wallacei; assembly: GCA_963574415.1. Taxonomy (NCBI): domain Eukaryota; kingdom Metazoa; phylum Chordata; class Mammalia; order Primates; family Tarsiidae; genus Tarsius; species Tarsius wallacei. Next base: position 1,355 of record CAUYQG010018529.1, read on the forward strand.
CTGTCAAAAACCTGCTTTCACTGATAAAGGACTTTAGCAAAATCTCAGGGTACAAAATAAATGTGCAAAAGACAGTCAACATTCTTATACACCAACAACAAGCAGACAGAAAAAAAAAAAACAATTCCATTCACAATAGTCACACACACACACACACACACACACACAAATGAAATACCTTAGCATCTTCCTAACCAGCGAAGTGAAAAGACCTATACAATGAAAACTACAAAACACTGCTGAAAAAAATCCAAGACGACACTAACAGATGGAAAATTATTCCATGCTCATGGATAGGGAGAATCAACATTGTTAAGTTGTCCATCCTACCCAAGGCAATCTACAGATTCAATGCAATATCCATTACATTTTCAACATCACTCTTCTCAGACCTGGAAATGGCAATACAGAAATTCATATGGAAACATGAATGACCACGAATAGCCAAAACAATCCTTAGCAAAAGAAATAAAGGGGTAGGTATCACACTTTCAGACTTAAAACTATTATAATGCTACAATAATTAAAACAGCCTGTTATTGCTGCAAGAATAGGCATATGGACCAGGGACAGAATAGAGATTCTGGAAGCAAAACCTCAATTTCTCAACCAACTCATCTTCAACAATGCCTCCACCAACAACCACCAGGGAGAGGAGAATCTATTCAGTAAATGGTGCTGGGAAAACTGGCTGACCACATGCAGAAGATTGAAACAGGCCCCCTACCTATCACCATACACAAAAATCAACTGTAAATGGATCAAAGACCTAAAAGTAAAACCTCAAACTATAAGAATCTTAGAAAATGCAGGAGACACCGTTATGGAAATTGGAACTGGCAATCAATTCTTGATTAAAACTCCAAGTGCCTATGCCATAAGAGATAAGATAGACAAGTGGGACCTCATCAAACTGAAAAGCTTCTGCAAAGCAAAAGAAACTGTCAGGAGAGTGGAGAGAGTCACAGAATGGGAAAAAATATTTGCCAACTTTAGGTCTGACAAAGACCTAACATCCAGGATCTATAAGGAACTTAAATGTGCCAAAAGAGGAAAACAACAACAGCAACAACAACAAACAGTCCTATTAAAAAGTGGGCAAAAGACATGAATAGACATTTATCAAAAGAAGATATACGGACAGACAACAGACACATGCAAAAGTGCTCAGCCTCACTCATCATCAGAGAAATGCAAGTCAAAGCCATATTTAGATACCACAAAACCCTAGTAAGAATGACCATCATTAATAAAACAAACAACAACAGATGCTGGCGAGGAAGCAAAGAAAAAGGAATGCTTCTACACTGGTGGTGGGATTGCAAATTAGTGCAACCTCTTTGGAAAGCAGTGTGGTGATTTCTGAAAGAACTAGACATTGACCTTCCATATGACCCAGACATCTGCCTACTGAGAATGTATCCGGAGGAACTCAAATTATTCTATCAAAAAGATACCTGCACAGGCATGTTTATTGCAGCATTATTTACAATACCAAAAACCAACTGTGCTGCCCATCAAAACTGGACTGGATAAAAAAATGTGGTACATATACACAATGGAATATACACAACGGACTATTACATAAAGAAGGACAAACGTGGACTTCACAGCTACTTTGATGGATTTAGAGTCTATCATACTCAGTGGCCTATCACATAAACAGAGAATAGAGCACTACACTTTCTCTCTCATAAGTGGACCCTGAACATTTATCATAATACTATAAGAAAGGGATTGGTAGTAGTGGGATACTGCTGAAGTGGGGTGGGGGTGGGGGAGTGGGGAGAGAGGTGGGAAACAAAACATCAATAAGGATACCTGATCATCTCAAACCAGGCAAAGTGGGGACCAAAGGGAGGTTCACACTTTACCTGTATGATGACCACTTTTATACCTAATCCTGAATTGTACCCCACATCTTTAAAATAAAATAAAGATTAAAAAAGCCAAGCAAAGCTAGATTAAATCCTGGCTTCTTATTTTTGGAGTCTCAGTTTCTTCATCTGTAGAAAGTCATATCCTCACTTACCTCACAGAATTAGTGAGGGCAAAACAATGTAACATATAACACAGTACCCAATGCATAATAAACGTTTGGTATTTGGTGTATTGGTATTAAAACTCAATAAGCGCAATAATTTCTTTAATTGAGCATCAGTTATGAGTAGTGTTACTTACAATGAGTTATATAGGAAATGTTAAACGCTTTACATTTCTTCTTTCATTCCTGAAGAATTTACACCTCCATTTTAGATCAGGCATAGGAGTCAATGTGCTATTTTTCCACTATATGTTTCTTCCCCCAGTTAGGCCAGATTCTAGCCTTTTCAGTTCATTTTGATTATGTCCTCTGGGTCTTGAATTTGCATCCAGAAATATCAGACACTTACTTTTCATGTCTTCCTTTCCTTGCATTCTCCACAGTCTTTCATCAGCCTTTCTTGTTTCCCCATTGCGCAGAAGAGGTCGTTCTTCTGGGTGAGATGAGGCAGCCTGCTTCCTCAGCAAGCCTGGATGTGTCCTTTCACTGTGAGCATTAAAGTGTATCCCTGATGGGGAGAGAGCTCTACTCCCTCCCTACAGGGTTTTCTATGAAGCTACCCACACAGGGAGCACACAGAGATGGCGTAATGAAGATGGCGTAATGAAGATTAAATCAGGGAGTCCTTCCATTCCCTGATTTAATAAATGTTAATAAAATAAGGCAAGGTCATGAATTTGAAAAAGTCATTTTACAATCTTAACTCTTAAGATCAGCTCAGAATTTTATTATCTATGACATGCACTCACCATCTCCACAAGCTTTCATGTGTACTAATTTTTTTTACTAAAAGCATTGGGATTTATTCACATCAAAGTGGATGATGAAATAATTGGAACTCTAACATATGCTTGCTGTTGGCACTATGGTATTATTTTTTCTCTTCATAGGCTTGTAATCATCAATACACCGGAACAGGGTCAGAACAGAAATTACCTTTACCATGAATGTGACTTTACTAAAATCCTTATTTTTACCTTAATCACTTCCTGTCTTAATGATTGCAATTTCCTTATTTTTTATGATCTTCCTCAATTCTTTCTTCCTAACACTAAGTGAATACTGCAGGCAGCTGGCAAACCATAGGGTATTTAATGGAAACTCATCATAGGAGAATTTTCCATTAGTTAAATGTGCCTTATATAATCAACCAGTAAATCATATAATGACCTTGATAATTTACCTACTATCTTTGGAGGTATGAATTGACTTTTATATCTTTCATGCTTCTCTTCAAAATTAACTCATAGTCATAAACAGATAATCAACCATGTATTTTATGTTATTTAAGTATAGATTAGTAGTTACAATAGCTTAAAGAATGAAGTGGTCATTTATTCACTTCATACAATTGAAGCTTAGTTTACTTCTGCTGTAAGTTCATGAATAGACTGAATATGTACATCTGATTTTATGTTGTTCTACTTTTCAGTAATTTAAGTTTCTGGAAATGTGAGCAGATATAAATTACAAATAGAGCAACCCAAAATGTGCAATCATATGTAACTACTTGCTCTCCATGTTAGTGTAAATGTTATAGTTTACTTTTGGTTCTGTGTGCCATTTAATTTTTTAAAAGTTGACATATGATTTTAAAAATTATATGTTTTCTGATTTCATCATGCAATGTTTTGATGAATCCAATTAATACCAAAAGATATGTTGCTAAAATTAACCATTGTTTGAGTTATATATGGAAATGCGCATTTTTAGTACTACAGAATTTTGTAAAATGATCAATAAGCCTTTGAATTGGAAATACTAATCACTTGGTAATTTTAGCTATTAAGATTTTATAAATGCCAATTTGTCAAAGCCACATTCTGAATATCTGTTTCTAATTGGCTCTTCCTTCCCATCCTAATTTTTTTAAAACCTGGAATGCATATTTGTTTGTTTGCTTAGGATGCAAACATGATCGGCAAACAATTTTCATCTAAGGATAAATAAAAAGGATTCTATATCTCATTAGACTATGTATTTTGCATTTACATTTTATTTTATGTGGGATAATAAAAATTCCCTTGAATTTTACTTCATAACATCATAGATTGTTAACTGAAAAAACAATACAGGTAAACAGTATTAAATTATTCATTTTATTCAAATGTAAATAGAATACAGTAATTTAGGAAAAATATTCTGTATGTAATATCATATCCATTTAATAGTATTTACCAACTGACTTCACTGAAGTGGAGAAACATCTCATGCTCTTCTTTAAAGGAAGCTGGAGAATAATCCAGCAACTTCCTGGTGTTGGCTCCTCTACCCCAAGGTAGAAAAGGCAAAACCAGTTCCTAGGCATTGCTAAGAGCATGTTGATGAACACATTAACAGAGAGAATGATGGATGTTGTCTGGAGCGGTTTCTCAATGGGTGTCCCCAAGGGGATGGCATTGAACCCCTCAGTCTCCTTTGGCATGTCCAGAGCATCTGGTCTGCTTGCCTGTATCTGCAGACATATCTGCTTGTCCCAGTGTACTGGGTAGAACATTCTGATTTTCTACATGCCTTGATATAAAACAACAGGAAAGCACTGTTGAAAAAACTGAGGGATTGTGATCACTGCCATTCCTCATTCTAGCCCTCCCTACCCAGCCCCTTCAACTCTCTTCTCCATACTGCCCTTCCGAACGAACTAAGGCTAAAGTGTAATCTGGCTGCAGGTGAACTTTATTACATCTCTCAAGATTCCAGGTTATGCTGAACACTGCATGTTCTCACTCATAAGCGGGTACTAAACATTGAGTATGCAAGCACAAAAGTGGGAACAATGGATACTGGGTACGATAGCAAGGTGAGGGAGGAGAGGGCGATGATGGGTACATAATCACCCGTGGGTAACAGGGGGAGAGAGGGTTCCTAGAAGCTCAAACCTCACCTGCATGCAGTTAACTTATGCAGCACTTCCTCACATGTACCCCACAACTCTAAAATTAAACATAAGATAAAATTTACATTTGCATTTATAAAAGATTCTAGACTATGGCATCAGCTGGGACATATTCTCCTTCCTCACATCTTCTAAAAGTCTCTTTTTGGGTCTTGGTGTGAGAAACTTATAAAATATAACATGATATTGATGAAACCTATTTCCTGCATTGATTCACTGGTTCTGAGGTGGAAACCTCCATATTGCACAATGACTTCAGGTAATCCTGACATAGATGGCCCAATTTCAAAAAGCGCTGCTTTCATCCTTGGGTTATATCTAGCCATCCACTTCTTCTCTTGACCTAATATTTACTTACTTATTATGTTATTCTATTGTTATTTATCCTCTACTGGCACCCAAAAGCAATATATTATGGAAAGGGTAGCATTTACTCATCTCTTCTATCTGATAAATTGTTCAGTAAAGGTGATATATTGGGCCCAAAAGCTTTCAAAAAGAGTGAGCAATGGGAAATAAATGCATTGTGCACACAATCTCAGAACCACAACCTGGAGTTAGTGGACATAGTTATCCACTTCAATCAATGACATGGTACAAAACTAGTAATTTAAGCAAAACTAATTTGTTTATCTGGAGGAAATTATGTGGGCTCTGAAAAGAGTTATTGATTTCAACATTGCATTTAAAAAGCAGTTTATTTCATCAAAACTACTAATGATTCTTAGTCAAACGATGGCATACAGTAAAGTGATTTAAATCAGCATATTCACATATAATTTTACAAAATACAAAAATATTGGCAGGTTGAGAAAAAGTGGGACAGAGATTCTAAGTAAAGAAGCCATTTAGAGTATATTTCACAACTGAGCAATGACATAAAGTACGCTGAGAAGAAAAACAGTTTTAGAGCCAGCTATTGGTTACCAAAAAGTAAAAACAAATTTGTGATAAACCATGCATGACAAATTTGTGACAAATCATGTGTGCTACCTTGAATTTTTAGATGATCTAGTTCTTTCTATATTGACCTTGACAGTATATAAAACATGACTAAAAATTCATACTTACAATCCAAGAGATTTAATTTCAATTATTTGCTCTATTATGATAGGAATATCAGGACTGAAAAGCATTGTGTTTTTGCCCATTCCTCCCAATTGAACGCTGATATGGAAATAAGCAGTTTATCTTTATCTTATAGACTACACATTATATTTTGAAATTAAATACTGGGTAAATGGTATGTCTTACTACATACTTTATTATCAGAAATAGTAGACACGTCAACCCCAAAGCCACTGGGAAAATCTGTGGTAAACAGAATACTGCAACCAAGTGGAGGAGAGTTTGTTTAGCCCTCCAATATGCTTAATTTATTTAGAGAGTTTAGGGTTCACACTTGGAATATCTTATTCTGTTTACACTCATAGAGTGTCTTTATGTGGATGCTTCATTTCAAAAGGCACTGCACTGGGTTTGGGGGTAGAAGGAGAGATCTGCCTGCAAAAATTATACCCCACTCATAGCCAAAATCTTTAGGGAGCTGTAGTAGAGTATACTGTGGCACACAAGTTATTTCTCCCCTAAATGAGATGTATGTGTGTGTGCCTGTATGTGTACATCCACTTGTGTGAGTTCCATACAAAGTAAAATAGAAAATAAAGCAATGTAGTCTCTCTCTATATGATAACAATTACTTTTCATTTGATGTTTTTGTGCATGTTTTTGCATTTTATCTTTATATGAATCCCTTGAAGTAAGTTTTATTATTCAGAATCTCCCTCACCTTTCAGTTTTATTCTTCCTCCTCTAAAAAAATCAAAAGTGAACAAAAGTCTCTTCGGAAGAAAAAAAATGGTCTCACATTCACTCTCCAAACTGCTTCTCTCACTAGCTACTGCCTCTCCCCTGTCTCTTTAGAGACGCCCTTAGTTCGATCACCTTTTTGTGACTTGCAAGGCTAAAACCAACCCATTACTGTATCAGTTAGTTTTTACTGTGTAACAAACCACTCCACATAATAGTGACCTAAAATAATACATGTTAGTGCACAGTTTTATTGGTCAGCCATTTGGGCTGGGCTTCATCAAGGTTCTTTCCTGGGGCTGCAGTCAGCTGGAAGCTGGTTATTTTAGAATGGCTTTATTTACATCACTCACAAGTCTGGCAGTTGGTTCTGGCTAGCAGTTAATTCTGGATGTCAGCTAGAATAATGGGTTTGACATATCCCCAACAAGCTAGTTGGGCTTAGCCACATGGTTGTGAGCCCAAGGTTTTCAGCATTAGTAAAAGAAGTGAAATTCCAATGTGTAAGTGCTTTCCAAGCTTTTGCTTGCATGATTGCTAATAGCCAAGTTCAGAGTCAAGATAGGAGGGGATTACCCATGGGCACAGATAATGAATGAATTGTTGGGGACCAGCACTACAGCAACCTTGCACTATCAGCATGTATGCATCCTCAATACGTGTTTTAATCACTCCTTTCCTAGCTTTTCTGCCATTGCCTAGTCCAAGCCTTCATTTCATCATCTGGTACTCCTAACTTTACTCCTCCACAAATCTACTTATCCTTATGGTATTTCTTCTTCCTAAAACCCCTCAATGATTTGCTATTATCAGTTATAATAAGGTTGTACACATTTCTTAGCTTGAACAAGTCCACTCAAGATCTGACCTCAACTCATGGTCCTCCACTTCCTATAATGCTCCTTATCTTACAACTAGATCCAGATACTCACTCTTGCAACCAGCTATATCCTTTCTCACCTCTGTGTTTCTGCACCTTCTATTTTTTCTGTCTAGCATGTGTTTTCTCCACAATTCCATCTGTGAATGCATACAGCTCCTTCAAGACCAAGTAAAGTTTCTCTTCTCTGTGAAGCCTTCTGCCTGCCCTATGGTACCTTTGCCCCTCCTTGAGTGCATGCACTAACCACCATGTTATATTTTCCATGTTGTGTTTTCCATGTTGTATTCTAATGACAGAAAATATTGAAGGTAAGGTAAAATGTTTTGCTTATTTTTGAATCACCAGGCATGATAAATTAATTTTGGTCAAATGAAAGAGAGGACGGAGAGCTGCCACCACTTTCCATCCACTTTGTCACAGATATTGAATAGGTGTCTGCTATGTGACAGCTGCTATTTGACATGCATATTTAGTTTTTAATTTGATTTGCAACTTATATTTTTGCCATTTACTATATGTATTCATTTTAACATCATATAAGAAGCAGTTTTCAAATACACATAAAGCAGTATTTTATTTACTTTTTTACACTGACTAACCTATTTCCTCTTTTCACTATTGCAAACATACAACTAGTTTTATATTACTCTAAAAACGAGCATTAAACTACCTTTTATTGGAAATGGAAGGAAAGGTAAGTCGCTATTTATATGTGAAGGACAAAGGATGTTGGAGACACTAGATGTTAAGGTTTAACAAAATAACTTTCATGGCTGGGAAGGGTGGGTCATGCCTATAATCCCAGTACTTTGGGAGGCCGAGGTGAGAGGATTGCCTGAGCCCGCAGGTTTGAGACTAGCCTGAGCAACTTAGCCAGACCTCATTTCTACAATAAATAAAAAATTAGCTAGGTGTGGTGGTGCATTCCTGTAGTTCCAGCTACTTGGTAGGCTGAGGTGGAAGGATCACCTGAGCCCAGCAGGTCAAGTTTGCAGTGGTCGTGAGCATGTCACTGCACTCCAGCCTGGGCAATAGAGTGAGACTCCAGCTCAAAAAAAAAAAAAGAAAAAAAAAAAAAGAAAGAAACAAAATAACTTTCAATAAATAGTAGAGTGATTTTCTTTTAATTTAACTAAAGAAGTGAATATTAAAATATTTCAAATGCAAATGTATGTACTTTCTCTCTACGTTTTTAATAATAACATAACAGAAGCTTACATTTCCCAAACTAACATATTTTTTGTGTATCTATGTATCCATAGAATTATGTAAATATCTTACCTATTTACAAATAACCGTAGGTCAACTTTTACTATTGATTTAAAAATCTCAGCTTTAAAAATTTTATTTTGAAACTATTTTAATCTAGAGAAAAGTAAGTAGAGTAATATAATAAGCACCCATATACTGTCTATACTGACATTTTTACTTTTCAAACTAATATGTCAAATAAAAAATCTACATAAAGAATTAGTCACTCACCAGGGTTTATTGTATGGAGAGTTAAGAGGGAAGAAGAATATCTCATCTAAGGAAAATCTAATAAAATATCTAGACACCTGAACAGGTTTCAGCAGCACAAACTCTCATTAAAGACACTTCTGGAGCAGAGTTGAGTTGTTAGCTCTGAGCCCCAATTCAAGCTGAAGTTCCTGTCTTGGGCTTAAGAGACATGTCTGTTTCTGGAATAATGGCAGTAAAAGAGGTAGTTGTTCTTCATGAAATTGTCTGATAATTGTGTTTGTCAGTAATTGTACTGGGTTATGGTGTAGAGTGAAGGCAACTACGTGAGAAATTATTTACATAGAATGTGCTTGTTATTTTTCTTGGTACTTTCTAAAGATTGCAATCTGGGGAATAATTTTTTCTTTCCACACATGACCTCCCCATTTGTCACCAGACAATACTGATTTTTCCTTTCAATAACATTAGCATCTACCACTCACCCCATCCAATCACATACTCCCTTCCTGGCCCTGATCACTGCCCAACTGGAATCCACCTATAGCGTTTTAGAAAATTGCTTTCCTAAATTTTTTCCACATTAATCTATCTTTTGAATGGACTTGCAGTTATGAAAAAAAGAATGGTTCTGCCCACATGGAAGCTGGACCCATTAACTTGATCACCTAAGTTCTAACCAGCTGAATGTATTTTATCTTTATCTTGTTTTTAAATGGACTCCTCAGTTCTCTCAGCCATTTCTTGACTCTTTCTTTTCTTTGTCTCTTTTCTTCATTCTCCATTTCCTATTACTTCTCTATTATCCCGCATGTAGTAATTATTTTAAAAAATAACATATGGAACTACCAAGATTGGAGGAGGAGGAGACTAGACTTGAAGAAAGAGTAGAGACATAATTTGTAGAAATTTACAGAACAGCAGCAAAACTCATAGTTCATATTGTAAGAATACGCTTGGGAACTTTGCTCAAATTTTGCAAATTTCCTTCACAGCGTCCTAGTAATTTTTATCTGGTCAAAATGCAGTAGATTCTTAAGTTGTTTCTTATAGTCTGACCTTCCTTATTTAAAAAACATTTACTTTGTTGAGATAAAATACACATAACAAAATTCATCATTTTAACTATTGTGAATAATTCAATAGTTTTCAATATATTTACAGTGTAGTGCAGCAACCATCACCACTATCTCATTTCAGAACATTTTTGTTATTTAATAAAAAACTTCCTTATCCATTAAGAAGTCACACCTAATCTACCCGTTTGCCCCCTGGCAAACTCATTAATCTACTTTCTGTCTCTATGGATTTGTTTATTCTGGATATTTCATATAAATGGTTCATATAATATGTAGCCTTTTATATCTGACTTATTTCACTTGGCATAATCATATTTTACTTGGCATAATTTCAAAGTTAATACATATTGTAGCATGTATCAGTACTTTATTTTTTATGACTGAAAGATATTACCTTGTATGACGTTCTATTTATGTATTGAACAGCCGATGGACATTTGAGTTGTGTCAACTTTTTTTTTTTAACTCATACTTGTACACAAGTTTGTGTACAATGTGTGTAAACAAACATTTCAATTCTCTTGATTGTATATTAGGAATGTAATTACTGGGTCATTCATATATATATGTATATAACTTTCTAAGAAACTGCCAACCTGTTTTCCACAGTGGCTACACAACTTTACATTTCTACCAGCAATGTATGAAGGTCCCAGTTTCTCCAGAACTTCATCAACACTCATTTTCTGTTTTTATTTTAATCATAGTGTGTATGAAATGATATCTCATTGTGGTTTTGATTTGCATTTCCCTAGTACAAATGCTGTTGAGCATCTTTACCTGTGATTATTAGACATTTGTGTATCTTATTTGGATAAATGTCTTCAAATCTTTTACTTATTTTTAAATTGGGCTGCTATAATTTAATTGTTGAGTTGTAAGAGTTCTTCATATATTCTGATAGGTGATTTTCAAATATTCTGTGATTCCTTTTTTTTTTTGAGTTGGAGTCTTGCTTTGTCACCTAGGCTGGAGTGCAGTGGCATGCTCAAGGCCACCAAGTGTTGATCTGCCAGGCTCCGGTGATCCTTCTGCCTCAGTCTTCCAAGTAGCTGGAACTAGCACGTGCTACTACATCTGGCTAATTTTCTGATTTATTGTAGAGATGAGGTCTCTCCAAATTACCCGGGCTGTTCTCACGCCCGCAGACTCAGGCAATCCACTTGCCTCGGACTCCCAAAGTGCTGAGATTACAGGCTGAGCCACCAAGTCCGACCTATTCTGTGATTCTGTGTGTTGTCTTGCTTTCTAAATCTGTCCTTCGATCCACACATTTTGGTAGAGTTCAATTTATCGATCTTTTTCTTTTGTTGCTTGTACCTCTTGTGTCATATTTAACAAACCTTTACCTATCCATGGTGATAAAGATTTACATCAAGGTTTCCTTCTAAGAGTTGCACAGTTTTAGCTTTTATATTTAGGCCTTTGAGCCATTTTAATTTTTGTATAGAGTATGAAGTATGGTTCTAAATTTATTCTTTTGGACGTGGACATCCAATTGAAAAGGCTATTCTTTTTCCCATTGAATAGTTTTAGCATCCTTGTCAAAAAACAGTATTTGCTTCATGTTCTTTGGGGCTCTGTTGTTAGGCTCATAACCTGACCTTATTTCTATTTGAAAGAAACAGCATGAAATTTATTAATAGAAGGAAAATATGAAGTACTTTCTGTATTGACAACCAGTCTTGGTGAAGAGAAACAACATTAAGGGAGACACAAATTTTCACAGAAGAAAGTTTCATAGTACATGATCACTCCAAATCATACTATATCCAGAATAGCCTAGATAGGGAAAAGAATGTTTCTCAAAATTCTTCCGGAATGAAATAGAGAAAAAGTCTTCCTTGCCTATGAGAATCAAAAAAGATCTAAAGTTTCAGAATAAAAAGATTAGATATCTTTTATTGAGGGCTTACTCTGTTCCAGGAATTGTACTAGATTCTGCTTTATAATGTTTCATTTAATCCTTACATTGACCCTACAATGTGATAGCTTAATTACAGCAGAACCAAAACAAGGGTTTTTCTAAAAAGTCATTGTAAGGAAGTGTGGCTAGGAGAAGCAGGCAAGGAAGTAGGGACAGCAGAACAGAGAAGGGGAGAAAACCAAACAAGGGTGGGATTTCAGAAATTGTTAGTGAAGGATGTCTTCACTCAGAGAAGCTCTGGCTTGTAAACTCTGCCTCTGAATTGTCCACTGGGAGGTCAAGGTCTCTATCAGTCACAGGCTTCAGGAGACCGGGGGCATATGAACACAGAGGCACCTGGTCTCTTTTGGCCACAGCACTGGTGGTCTGGTGGACAATGGCAGTTTCTCCAAAGAAGAAGGTCAGGCCTCTCTGGTGGTGGTTTTGGGACTGGTTACTGGAGGCAAGAGCAGGCAGAAACTGGAGGATGTGCAAACATGAAAGGAATCCAAGGGAATCTGAGCAGAGGTCCACAAAGTCCAGACAGACAGATGCTGTGCTTCCCAGTTTAGAGAGAGGGGAACAGGCTCAGGGATGCTCAGTGCCCAGAGTCACATGGGAATGAGTGGAAATGACCTGACTCCACATTCCTTTCCCTTTCCTCTGTAGCATGCTTTCTCCACTCGAGAAAACACTGTCATTTAGGGACTTCCGAGAATCTCCTCTTTCAGACATCATGTGCTTTTCTCTTAAAACAGAATAAACTTTTTCAGGCATTCTTTACTTGGGATCTGTCAAACTGTATGCAGAATTTTGCTCCCATGTACATAAATATGTTCATGGGCATTTTTTTCCCCTGGGGAGAGAATCTGTGACTTACATACATTTCTTAGAGTATGCAAAAACCCCAAATTTTATGAATAACTATTTAAAAAAAAACACTTTCCATGTTTACCTATTTTCCTGCCTATGACTTTATAACTTATTTATCTGGATTACTTCTCTAAAATATTGGTCTCATGAGCTCAGATTGATTATAATCATTACAAATGGCAATTTAGGACATTCACAGTTTTCCCTCACCCCTCTGATTTCACTACACACAATAAGTTTGAAAGGATTGTTATTAATTCTTTTAAACATTTGGTATAATTCACTCATGAAGTCCTCTCATCTTGGGCGTTTTAATGTAAGAAGTTTTTTATTATTATTGCAGATTCAATCTCTTAATTTGTTATAGGTCTGTTCAGATTTCCTATTTCTGAACTGAAGCACAAAGAACTTTCATGTTATTTTGTTAAGGAAACAGCTCAACTTAAAATTAAGGCAAAATGTTCACTTAGGGCCTTAAACAATCTTGGTTTCTGTGTCCATTGATCAGTTCAATTGGATAATTGCCACATTTTCATGTAGTGTCTGTATGACTTACATACACATTCACCTGGTATATCATGTGGGCAGCATTTTATACAATTTAAAACAATTCCAGTAATTTTCAGAACATTTCTCTTCTGGTTTTGTCATGGAAGTGGATGCAATAATCACCAGGACTCTTCATAAACTAAATTTGAGGGCGTCTCCGAAAGGGGGAAAGTCCTAAACGTTAGGACTGCGGAGCCAAGCCCTCTGGACTGAGCAGACACGGAGGCCTCCGGGGGTCTGGGGAGAGGCTGGCAAGTAGCCCCAGGGAGGTGTAGCAGTGTGGCTGGTGGGTGGCCCCAGCCTGGGGTCCGGCCGCTGGGGGTTCCAGGTAAAGAGGAAACCTTTCACAAAGAGTGGATGCCTCTCCCGACGAGTGGTGCTAAACATGGGAGCGGTCAGGCAACCGCAGCCCTGAAACACCAAGGCGGCTCCTGCTTGAAGGGCACAGATGACTCCCCCACCCCACAAGTGTCTCTTACGATTTGGATTGGAAAATTATCACAATTCACTTTATTTAAACAAGCGCCGTGACGCTACCACTAGGCATGAGACCAGGAGTTAGAAGGGATGCGTTTAGGTGACAAAATACGTAGACGGCAGAGAACGACGCTCTTCTCCAAGCCCAGGGCCAGACTCTGGAGGCGGCCAGGCCGGGCCTCCCAGCCCTGAGCAGAGGCGCACGAGGCGAGAGGCGACCTTTCCCCAGACTGGCGAGCCCGCCCTCGTGATTCCTCAGATCGTTCTGGGAATGAAGCCCTGGCCCCGCGGTGCAGAGACCCGGCGGTGCCCTGGGGAGCTCCGTCCAGGCTCGCGCGTGCAGGATCTGCTCCCATGCCTCTCCTCTCCTCTGTCCCCTGGGGGGGTGGGGGGGAGTGCGACAGGTGTCCTGTCCCGGTGGTGAAGAGCGATACCTTCTCGGGTCACTGCGCGACTCGGAGTTTGAAAGCCCGGCTCCGGAGGAGGCCGGAGAAGGCGGGGCGCTGCGGGGCGTGGCCGGTGCGGGCAAGGCCAGCTCCGATGGCAGCGTCTGCGCGGACCTAGACGGGCGCAGAGACGCAGTTCCGCCGGGTCCCTCTCGCCCCAGGAGGTGCGGACTGCACCTGGGCGTGGTTTTCCTCTTCCGCGGGGACCCAGCAGCCCGCGGCCTCCCGGCCCCGCTGCCCCTGGTCCCCGCCCCGCCACGCTCCGGACTCAGGCTGCGCAGGGAGCCGGCGGAGTAGGGCGCGGAGGGCTCGGCGGCTGGAGGATGGCCGAGGAGCCGGAGCTGGAGGACCCCTTCCTGCAGGCACTGCCTTCGCCCCGGCTGTCCCCCGAGATCCGGGACGACCGCTGCGCGCAGCTCCTGGGCGAGGACTTGCTCGCCTGTCCCGGAGAGCGCGTGTGCCATCCCGGCGAGCGCGTGTGCCATCCTGCGAAGTGTGTGAACCTGGCGGCCGCGGCGCAGCCCGCGCACCAGCGGGGCAGCGGGGAGAGAGGGGAAGACCCGGACCTGCCAGGGGGCGTCAAATCAGGTGAGTGTCCGGCCCCTCCACAGCTGTGCTTTCTGTGCTCTAAGAAGAGCATCCAGTAATAAAGACAAACACACCTCAGACATCCATGCAGTATATGGAGAGTGCTCTGTCCACATCTCTGTACTTCCTCGGGAATACCTTGTCACCCGGAGCTCGTCCACGCCCAGGGATTTTGCACGGCACTCCCGCCCACCCCATAGGCTGCCCCTTGGAAGTGAGGGCACACTTACAGGCTACTTGATTTTGACTTTACATTCTGTTTTCCCCTATTATCGCCTCATCTGGCAATCAGAAATGCATTTAAACAATGGCAACTTTTCCTCCGAAGAAGAGGATGTGGACAATCGCGACAGCAAAGCCCAAGCAGCCCAGCAGCCGCTGTCTCAGAAGAAGACCATCACGCAGATCATGAAGGACAAGAAGAAGCAGACCCAGCTCACGCTGCAGTGGTAAGAGGCGCCCCGGCCGCGCGGGAGCCTCGCTTCACGCGCCGGTCGTCAGGAGCTTTGCTTCCACAACTTGCTTCTCCCTCAAACTTTTTTGGGGAAGTTAAAAAATCCGTTAGAATTTAATCCAGAATTTTTTTTTCACCGAATATTTAGTTTAGAGACATATTCTGGTATTGATGAAAGATGATTTGCAATGTAAATAAAAATCGAATTACTTTGTTCGTGATTGACTAAAACCATAATTTCTTCAAATGTAAGTAATAACGAACGCTTTTATGTTTTATTTGCTTAACATGCAATCAATGCAGTCCTTATGTGTTTGTTATTTGACAGTTTTTGGGTATTTAAACATAGTTCTTAAATACAACTTCCAAGGAGGAAAGATCTCAACACCACCTTTATCCATAAAAGGGCAAATTAAAAGTGTATTGACTACAAGATGAAATGCGTGTGGAGTAGAAGACACACGAAAATCAGTTAACCTATCACTATTCACTTAAATAGATGGTCAACTGTTTTATAGCACCTGTCACATATGATTTATTATAGTGAAGTACCACAAATTGGATTTTGTGGAAAATCTTTTAAACCAAGAATTTATCAGCAGGATTTCTACTTAGAGAGCAGTTTGTAATATGTATCTGAAAAAAAGAGGAATTTAAAGTAAAAGCATAATATTAATCTTTCTTATGCAGTAGGAAAAAATAGGCATATAAGTTTTCTCCCAAATTCCAAGTAATAAACAAAAAGTTAATAAAAGGGCTGCTATTTACCGTTTACATAATCAGTTATATGTAAAGATCTAAATCTTAGAAAAATACAGTAGAAAAATAGAATATAAAAAACTTAGTAAATTTTATTTTTATTTATTTAAACATTAAATTATAATTTGCATATATGAATTTTTGTGATTATGTGCTTGAATCCTTTCCAGTATTTAAAATACAAATCAAATATTGCTCTAAAGTTATAATTTAACTATTGAGGTGGATGTCATGATTACTGGTTAAGAATACACTACAGCAGTAAATAATTGAGCTAATTATCTGGAATGTTTAGGGTACAACTATTTTAATGAGAATAATTGGGGCAAAGTATTTTGATTTCAGCTATATTATTGAAGTGTTTTGAATAATCATTCTCATATTTTTTTCTGTTCAAATTGAGTGAGTGGGAACAACCATGAGTTTTTATTTTACAAGTATGTATACATTGAGATTAAAGAAAAAAGTCATACTCAAAATTAGCATTGTACTTAAACCTGGGATTGCTCAGTTTTTTGAAGACAAAGACAATGTCTACAATAATATCAAAATAGCCGGATAAAAATGGATATTATATGCATGTTAATTAAAATATAATTTTTAAATTGCTAAATGTTTCTCATAAAAATTTTATGTCTTTTGAAACTATAAGACACTGTCATTTTTGTTTGAGTTTTCACACGCTTTTCTAAAATATGAGTGTTTTATGTTAAAAAAAGTCATATTTGTATTTTAATAATTTTCTTTTGAGGTTATAGATTATCTTGAGAGTGTTAAAAACTAAAACTAAAAATCAAAGTGAAAAAGTTTGGCTGAGTAATTCCAATCTTTACTGTAAACTAGGAGTTTGATTTTATATATGAAAGTGGATTTTATGTTCTGAAACACTAGAGCTTAATGAGTTTTGGTCTTTTTTTCTTCTTTTTCAAAGAAACATGGGTGTTTGATACTTTACCTGCTCAGAGTACACCTTCTTTAACCTTTATCTTGTGCACATTGAGAATATGTTAAATCAGAAGTCTTGAAGGGTTTCATCCTATTTTTATCTGAATGCATACTCTACATTGCTTTGTTTCTGCATTATAATAATTATGCCTAAGTGCAGTTAAAATATGATGGCTAATGAAAAACCATTTAACTGCCTAAGTGCAGTTAAAATATGATGGCTAATGAAAAACCATTCCTGCCTTGTCCACATCGCAAATAATAGTTCTTACTTCTACATAAACTTCACTGCTCATCATGGCTTGCTCTGTGATAGATAATGTGAATGGAGAA